>JASDQU010185938.1:1179-15880 GCA_032191745.1 Picea mariana | reverse complement strand
TTTTATACAAAAGCATCCAGAGTTACTCAAGCGTTGCGGACAACACTTGTCTCAAGGGGAGGGGCATGTTAAGCCCTAATATTGGCTCATTACCCATTAATTGGGGCATATTCGATTAGTAATGTTATTTTATTTATGTCGGATTTAGGCCATTAGTTGTAATTTAGATTAGTAATGTTATTTTATTCATGTCGGCTTTAGGCCATTAGTTGTACTTATACCTCCTAGTCTCCTATATATACCAAGGAGACATTTTCATTTTGAATCATCTTGTACTTGAACATTTAAGTGGTGTAAAAGGAGGTTGCCCCCTCGAAGAGGATTATTATCTGAAATTATCTCTTTTTCAAGGCTTTGAGTACTTTTCCTAAGGTTTTTCTATGCTATATTGATGTTTGGTTCTTAACATGCAACCTCACCTCACGTCAATGCGTGAGTATGAGTGGTGGCCGCAACATGGTAGGTTGTTGGTTGATGTTTCTGAAAGTCCGATTATAAGCTCAACATTGAATTGGTTGATTGGTTGATACACTGTCACTGTCTTTTGCACTAAGATTATTTGGATGTTTGATTTGGCATTGGTTACGATTTCTAAATAATGCTCACGCATACCGCATTTGTAGGTCCGATGTTTCTACACAATGAATAAATGGTCATTGTAACTATTATTTTCTCTTGGGACCGAATGGTTATTACAACCAAGATGTCTATGGGAACTGTGTCCACTATATGTTTAGGATTGTATGATTGTATAGGCTGGGTTTTTCACAACATAGTTGATTACAGTTGATTAAATCAAAGCAATATTGTATTAGAGTGATGGCTCAACACGATGGGTTGAGATATTACTGTGACTGTGTGTTTGGTTTCATAAAATGGAGATGTTACATTGTGGTGTTTAGTGGCTATGCACTGTGTATAATATGGATAGCTTGGGTTTCACACTCAGGGATACCCACAGAGTTTTTAAGCATGTTTTGTTGCAATTTGATCATTTGTTGAGACAAGCATGTTGTTGATGCCTCGTCGTATTGGATGGAAGGCCCAACTTTTTAGAGTCACATCGAATTGGGATTTTACAATGACAGAGTTACACTTGCACGATTGAGTTATTCTGTGCATATCTTGTATTGGAATGGTGGATGTTGTTTGTTTGTTTAAATGTCAATTCGGGTTTTGCAAGTTAATTTGGATTATTGGTTGACCTCCCCTATATATGTTTAATGAATATCTTTGCATTCAAATGATGGGCCCGATTGTAGTGATAGTGTGACTTCATTGTTAATTTTGAGAACATGACTTTGAGTATATTCGTTGATTGAAGTAAATGTATGGAAAGTGATTGATTTTGATGGTAGACAGACTGAGAATGGTTATTGTTTGAAAATTGTTATAATATGCAAGGTATATAAATGAAAGGAACAAAAATCCTTTACAAATTGTGTGGAATGCATACTGTCCTGTGATGGCACTGTGTTGGATATTTGATTATGAAAAATGAACTAGTTAAATGCATAGTAATTGTCATTTGGTCACAATGATTGTTGGTTTGTGCATCTCTTTTCACAGAATCCATTATGGATCACTTAATTAATTTCATGAATAATAATCATTCTTCACCCCTTCCATTATTTATTTTTCCACTAATTACAACTCCCATCACCTTCTCATTTTCATTTTTTCACGCCCTGTTCTGAGATTGATTACAGTCAAGAGGATTTCGATGTCAAAGCAGTTGAAAGTGTCAGTGTCTTGTGTGGATTACAATGATGTTTTATTGGTTTTATTTATAGTTGATTGCTTTTGTCATTGAGCAGTAACCATTTTATTTTCCCCTCATTGTATCATTTTTCGCTCAATACAAACCCCTCGCATATCCCAGAACCCTTTTCAACCCCTGCTCATTGATAAACATTAAAATAATTTGTATGGATTGGATTGCATGAATATGATATATTGCTGAGCCAAAATCCATTTCATATTTTAAAAGAGTTGTCATGCATGGTTAATTAAAAGATCATTTTCTAATCAATCACGCATGCAGGGATGAGCTATTCAAATAAAAGGCTAAGGAAACAGGCTTATTACACTTATGTTGAAGAGAAGGCCTAAAAGACGATAACATCAACAAAGGAAATATGGCCTCATAACTGGAAAACATGGCTTTGAGTTTTATTTAGTCATTATTGGTGAAAATTGGCTTCAGGAATGTTTGGATAGTATGTTTTGTTGTGGATATATGAGTAATGTTTTCTTTGAAAATAATTCAAATATCATGAGCTAAATTTGCCAAAAGTCAATATGTTGATGGGAGACACAAGGAGGTGTGTTTTACTCAACTAATGGTTATGTTATAATTGTTATGATCATTATGAACTAAAGGGATTCACAAGGGGTCCCACCTACTAGTTATTATTTATTCATGACCCTTATTATAACTATTACTCTTTCCCCTAACAAAAGTTAGTTGAGTCTTTTAATTAACTTAACTAAACAGTTGGTTCAACTACTTCAACCAATTCTAATTTGTTAAAATCAAAAGGAAAGGGAGGAAGAAGAGAAGGATAGAAGCAGAAGCATACTAAGGTTTGATCTTTGAGTTTATGTTGAGATAGTTTAGTTTTTATTAATTCATTGTTCATCACAAGCCTAATTCTCTTTTATGATAGCAGTGTCTTATTGTGGACAACAATATTCATGGCTGAATCACATCATTCAGACACTTGTTTTTCAAAGGTGTTGATCTATCTTTGACAATTTGTGTAGACTTGTTTGTTTGTGAATTAATTTTCATGATTGACAAAGGCTATTGTGTAGAGTCGAGTGGGAAACAATCTGTGGCAAGCTGATCCAAATTTTAGAGTTCAGTTTTGGTTTTCTGTCAGAGGTCCTTTTGTATGTTCCATCAGGGATTTCTAAGTTTGACTTTGGTCCAAAATATCTGTATGAGGTTTTGTAAAGAAAATGACTCTTTGGTGAATTTGAATGAAATAAAGGATTCTTTATGTCTCATCTGTCTTGATTATCATCTTGGTGACTTTACTTTTGTCTTTACATTTATTTCAACAACTATATGTTTAGAAAATTACATAAAAACTAAATTTCCAGCAAGCTTTTTGTTGATAAAAGACTAGCCTAAGCACTCGTAATTAATACTTGTGAGTTAGGATGTTATTTTTTTTGGCTATAAACATAGGGTGATATTCCCGTCTACTTTTCTCTAGCCAAGCAGAGTCTGCAAATGCTTGAGTAAGATTATTTCATATCTTTTCCTCAACATTTATTTGGCGACCATACTAGGGAGATCTTCGATATCTCTCTAGTTAATTTTTTGTACTCGATTTTCATCGATACATCTTTCTTTTTCTGAAATTGATTCTTTGACTGTTTTGCTATTAATGACTATTCCTGTTGCAAGACAACCCAATATCGAGCCCTATCTTCAAGACCAGACCAACATTGCTTTGAACCTGTTTAACACCATTCTAGACACTGCCAATACCCATGCTAAGCTTAACCATTCTTGGGCAGCAATTGAATGAGATATTAGTTCTCAAGAACAATTAGAGGCTAGACGTAGATAGCCTAGAAATCCACAGTAACCCTTTGTTTCTTCAAGTTCTGTCATTTCTTTCATGTCCTTAGACTCTCGTGTTTCTAGAAGAAGAAGAGGCTTGTCACCCGAAATCAATCCTATTACTGAAATAGGAAGAAAAAACGTTGTGTTATCTACCCAACAAAGTCCTCTAAGGAGAACTTTATTTGATTCATCCATCTCGTCTTTCTTTCCCTCATCTATCACTCACAAGATGGCATCTAGTGGTGGCTTTGGTGGCACTAGAAGTGCTCCATCTTCTCAATCTTCATCGTCATCAGTGATTGGTAGCTTATATATCCACCATATCCCTGTACAATCTACCACAAACCCCACCAAAGTCATTAAAAAGTATGGGATTTTTTAGTTCAAAGAAGACACCACAACCACACCGTGGCACATGTCCTCTCCTCTTAACCTAGCACCTGCTACTTGTCCACTTCCAAAATTTAAGGAGCACTTGCCTAAGTTTTTGGAGAATAACACTGTTAGTACCAATGAACACTTGGCGGCATTTTCTAATGCTTGTCATAACATAGGGTCCGATGACAATGACACTTGCATGCGCTTGTTTTTCAATTCCTTGGAAGGAAAGGCTGTGACCGACTTCTTTGAACTTCCTCCTAAGATTTTGTCTACTTTGGAGGAATTAATCTATTGGTTCAAATCAACTTATGAGAAATCTAAAAGCCCAAACAAGAAGTTAAGGGAATACAATAATGTTACCTACAAGGAGGGTGAGACCATCAAGTCTTTCAAATTGTGTTTCACCAAGTTGTACAATCAAATCCCCAAAATTATCCTCCCTTAGAACCAAGCCTCTTTCATGCATTAATACAATGCATTTCCTTCCTCCTACCATCATAGGCTTGAAAAAAAGGCCATTGATAATCTCGGTTCCGCTCTGCATACTTTCTCAAAGTATGAAGAACAACTTGAAAGAACTGGTCTTCCCTAGGGAGAATCATTTAGACAGACAAACATGTCCACTTTCTTATAACTAGTACATGATATGAATAATCGTATGATAGAATTTGAGTGTAAGGGTACTGTCTCCCCTCTCACCCATGGAGATTCATCCTCTTCTACACACCCTTTTAGGAATCCGATTGAAAACAATTTTCAGCCTAAAGCTATCCTGCCTCGGAGTTGGTGTAAATTTTGCGAGGAATACCATGAAGAAACCACATGTGAGGTAAAGAAGAGTGCCAGAGATAATATATTTGGTAAAAGACCAGAAGCTACAATTGTTGTCCTAGAATTTGCAGAGCCAGAGGATGTCATGGTCATCAACACTAGGAACAAAGCCTATGCTTCCAAGAGAAAATGTGATCCTCCTCGCAGTTCTTCTAGCTCGATCTCATCCTCAACCGCTGTTATGCTCTAGGTTCCTAAGGTTCCTAAGAGTCAAGGAATCACTCCCCCTCTCCCCTCTTCCAAATACAATATATTGAATCAATTGGTCAACATCAAAGCATATGCAACCCTCCTAGATATGGTTGTCATCCCTGAACAACAGATGCATATGAAACAATTCATGGAAGAAAAGATTCCGTTGTAGGAAACCTTTTCGAAGAGGTAAACGAAGAGGATTCTTCTGTAAATAAAGTAGGTGTACATAACTTTAGATACTCTGTAAAAAATCCCCCTTTTTATGTTTTGGTAAATATCATTTATAAAATTTCCCATTGTTGCCTCATTGATGGTGGTTCAGGCCCAAGTGTGATGTTGAAGATTATTATGGAAGAGCTAGGCTTGTCTTGTATGGATGAAAACACCAGAAGCATGCTCTCTTATAATAGTCTACAACAAAAGACCATAGGTGAGATTAAAGATGTGACCTTAGTTTTGTGTGCTCATCCTGAAATAAGGACAACCCTCAATATTTAGGTAATCGATATGCCAACAAGAAATTACTCAATCATCTTAGGAAGAGATTGGAAAGCCTCAACAGGTGGATACCTCTCACTTGAAAAAACACATTTATCTATTTCTCGGAACGAAAAAAACATTATAGTCCTTAGAGAAGGAAGGATATCGCCCTACATAGAGAGTGTCCCACAACATAATGTAAACTATATCGAAGAAGACTTAGGAGTATATTCCATCATTACCGAGGAAGATAACATTCCCATGGAACAAATTGATTTAGATGATGGCATGTGGCACATGCACTTTGATGGTTCATGCTCAAATGAAGGTAATGGAGCTGGAATTATCTTTATTTCTCTTGTAGGAAAAATCCATAACTTTTCTTACCGGTTGGAGCTCGCTTTCACTAACAATGTCACTGAATTCGAAGCCTTGTTATTAGGCATTGAAAACGCTTATAATCTTGGCTATGGTCACCTTTCTGTTTTTGGGGATTTCGAGCTTGTTGTGAATCTTGTGCATAAAATTTACTCTCCTAGAAACATGGTGATGAAACGATACACCCAAACTGTTTGGGCACTTATCTCAAACCTTTTATCTTTCAACATCACCCATGTTAAGAGGGAGTTAAACTCAAGGGCTGATTGGTTAGCAGTTTTTGCAGCCTCCCCTAATCGACAACTTTTGCCACACATACCTGATTGTACCTTTCAATACCTATATTGTTCACATATTCCCGACAATATAGAATCTTGGCAGTTATTCCCTAATGATGAGAGAATTTTTTCTTTTATTCAAAATGAACCTTTTAAGCCTAAAGAAATTATATCCATAGAAGATAAGAAGATTCCTAGAGGCTTGACTCCTCTAGAGAGTTCATTTTATTCGAGTGATGTAGGAAACAAGGAGAAACAAAAAGAAGAAGAGTAAAAAAGGAAGGTGGGTGAAACCATCTCCTTGAACATTGGGACACCCGAGACTCCAAAGAACGTTAAAATATGTGCCAAATGTTCAGAAGAAGAGAAAGAGAAGTTTGCTAAGTTGCTTGGTGAATTTCAATATGCTTTTGCTTGGTCAGATGAGGATCTTCGTGGTTTTGATCATAGCCTTATACAACATGCCATCCCCATTTAGGAAGGCATAAAACTAGTTAGGAAAAATCAAATACCTATCAACCCTGCGCTAGAAGCAACTATTCAAAAGGAGTTGGAAAAACTTTTGAAGGTTGGAATAATATTTCTGGTCAAATATTCTGAACGGGTCTCTAATCTAGTCCTAGTTCGGAAAACCACTGGTCAGATTAGATTGTGTGTTGATTTTCATGAATTAAATTGAGCTAGTATAAAAGATAACTTCCCTCTCCCTAACATGGAAATGATTTTGCAGCAAGTTGCAGGGTCACAAATGATGTCCTTACTTGACGGGTTTTCCTGTTACAATCATATCAAGGTAAAAAGGGTAGATAAATATAAAACCACATTTATAACTTGTTGGGGTACCTTTGCTTATGAACGTGTGCCTTTTGGTTTATCTAATGTAGGTGCCACCTTTCAAAGAGATATGCAATTAGGTTTTGATGATTTTATTGGTAAGATCATTCAGATCTACCTTGATAACTTAACAATTTACTCTAAAATTCGATCAGATCATTTTGGTCATCTAAGAAGGGTTCTCATGCGATGTAGGAAATTTGGAATTTCTCTAAATCCTTCCAAGTCATTTTTTGGTGTTACCGAGGGAAAGATCCTTGGACACATCGTCTTCGATTCAAGAATAAGCATCGATCCTGAAAGGATGGCTGCTATCCTTAATCTTCCTGCTCCCACTTCCAAGAAAGAAGTTCAAGCCTTTATGGGGGTTATTAACTTCGTTCGTAGGTTTGTTCCATATTTTTCGGTGATGTTCAAGCCAATCCATAATCTGCTTAAGAAAGACCATTCTTTTTCTTAAACAGATGATGTCGAAAATGCTTTTGAAGGGATTAGGAAAGCAATAAGCTTTGCACCAGTTTTGGTGAAGTCGGATTTTGAGAAGGAATTCATGATATATACTAATGCAACTGAGGAGGCAGTTTCTGCTATCCTTATGCAAAATGATGACCAAAAAAATGAAAAACCTTTGTCTTACATGAGTCAAATTTTGTCTGATGATGAATTTAAATACTCTTTTATTAAGAAACATGCTTTTGATCTTGTTAAGGCAGTTGAAAATTTTTGCCACTACATCTTAGGTAAGCATACTTTGGCAAAGGTCCCCTTACCTGCTGTCAAGTTTTTACTCTCACATAATTATCTTTCAGAAAAACTTGCACATTGGCTTTCCAAGATCCAGGAGCATGATTTGAACATCATAACTTATACCACTATCAAGGGACATGACCTATCCCTTCACTTGTCTCAGCATGCTGAGAATGGAAAAGACATTCATGAAAAATATAGTTCCCTCTCAACCCTCTTTTACATTAACGATCAGATTCTCCATGTGTTCGAACATCCTTGGTACAAGAATTTGGTTTATTATTTACAAAACCAAAGATGTCCAAACAACTTAGACACTCATCAAACGAGAAGACTCCTTCTTGAATCTGCAAAGTATGTCATTATAGGAGACATTTTATTTTGAATATCTACTGATGGTGTATTTCTTCGCTGTGTAAACAATGAATATGCAAAGAAACTATTACAAGAAGCTCATGATTCATTAGATTTTTCCATTCATGTAGGAGGTCATTTTTCTGCTAAAACTACTGCTTTCAAAATTATTAGAAAATGATAGTATTGGCCTTCAATATTTCGTGACTCTTATGTTTTTTCGAGGTCTTGTGACAAGTGCCAAAAATTTGTTGGGAAATAATTCCTTTCAGCCATGCCATTACAACCCGTCCTACCAGAATTTCCTTTTTCAAAGTGGGGATTAGATTTTATTGTTCCTATTAATCCCCCTTCTTCAGCCAGAAAAGTTTTTATTTTGACAACGATAGACTATTTTACAAAATGAGCTGAAGTTGTCCCACATAAGCAGTCAATAGATGAACAAGTAATTTCTTTCCTTGAAAACAATTATTTTTCCAGATTTGGTCTTCCATTAGAAATTATTACAGACAATGGCCCCACTTTCATTTTTGCTAAGCTGGCTCAATTTATGTCCAAGTTGGGGGTTAAACATTTCACCTCATTAGCTTATTACCCCTAAGGAAATGGGCAGGCCGAATCTACCAACAAAAATTTGGTAAGAATCATCAAAAGGCTCATCGAAGATAAGCCTCGTCAGTGACATACTCTCCTCACCTACGTCCTCTAGGAAGATCAAACTACTGCCAAGGTAAGCACTGGTTGTTCTCCTTTTCAGCTTGTTTATGGTCAAGAATCCCTCTTGCCAACAAAGTTGGAACTTTCTTTCTTAAGGTTGATGCTTCAGATCGAAGAGTTAAATTCTTTAGATGTTTCACAAAGGGTAAATGCACTACTAGATTTGGAAGAACAAAGGATGTTTGCCTTGGATAATATTAAAAGGAGACAACAAACTGTTAAGAAGTACTTCAACAAGAGTGTCAAGACTGTCAATTTCAAGGTAAATGAAAAGGTCTTGCTATGGGATTCAGCTCATGCTAATAAGGGAAGACATTCAAAGTTTTAGAAATTGTGGCTAGGTCCTTTCAAGATCGCTTTTGTCTTAGGTACCAATTCTTACATTCTAAAGGACTTATAGGAGCAGTTGTTTTCCTACAACACTAACAGTTCTCACCTAAAGCATTACGTGGAACAAACTTGAAAAGATCTAACACTGTTTGGTTTTTCTATATTTTAGTGGTATAGCTCTGTTTTAGTTTTCGCTATTTTTTCTTTTCTTTCTTATAGTAGTTGACTTCTTCTTTCCTTGTTTTAAGTATTTCCTATTGTTTTACCCTCTGTCACTTTATTTATGCTATTTTAATTTTCTTCAATTTTATTCTGCAGGATTTTGTTTTTGTAATTTTTTAGTTTAGTCGGAAATAAGATGTTGGATCAGTTATGCCATAGTAACGCTCCAGCGAGATATTGTTAGTCAATAACAATCAATGTTATATGACTGTCATGATGTTTTCTCTGAGAACACATTTTGATTTGTTGTCTACGTTCACTGATGTCTTATAAAGAGATTGGTTATCTCCCGCTTCCTCTTCAAATTTCTTCATCCATCTCAAAATAAAAGAGTAGAGCGTTTCATTTTTCTGCTTGAGTTAAGAGCCAATTCTAGTTGAATGATTCTACATACAGGTATAACCCCCTTCATACTTAAAATTTTTCATGAGTTATTCCCAAATTCCTAGTCATTTTTCCACTAAATCCGCTTACATCCCCATGTTGCATAATTATATTGTTTACATCTTCTAAAATTACTATTCTTGGCCTGCAAAACCATGAGGTTTGAGTTCTAAATCTGTTGAAAACAAATTTCCCTGTGGAGTCACCAGTTTGTTGACGATTAAATTCACAACGAAGTTTTTCCCACAAATTTTTGATAAAGCCTATTATTATAAAAATTAAATAATAGTAGTAGGTGGGAACCCCTTGTATATTGAAGATCAAATATGGTTCTTATTTGATGTTATGCTACCGTTCAACACTTCTTTCATTATTAATGATATCTTGTTTTATTGGAAAATGGATCAGGCATATTATACATGGTCCCCTTGTTGTTTCAAGCTCAAGTTTTATGTCGATGTTTTTGTTGTCTGCTCTTGGATCTATTACTTGGGACACCTGCAACAGACATATGTTAGTAAAAACAATTGAAAGGAAATTAAAAGGAGATCAAGCAATCAAAAGGAGAAACTACCCTATTCTAATATGCTATACTATATGCATTTAAAAGATTGTGGCAAATCCTAGATAGAACATGGTTGACATGTATTTCTGTATAGTGGAGGTGTAATATGTGATGTGGGTGGCGCTCTTGGAAATTAAAGGTTGTCAGTCTCCATGGATGGTTCAAGGTGGATGATTTGTTGATTCGTAGCTGACGTGTACTAAGAATTGAATGAACTTGTAGTGTGGAGGTGATGTGCATTTACTGCATATCACCTTTACTCCTTCCTTGGTCGCCACACTAGTCGGGTTATGGTTCAAACATCGTTTCCTTGGTTATGCTCCGATTTCTTAGCAGGAAGAAACCGCTCGACCAACTTGCATTTTAAGGCATTCGATTATAGGTATGTCTTTTTTTTGGCCCTTCATGAGTCTTCTCTGGTTATAGAATGGATGTTGGCTCAGGTGTATTGGTTTGTGCCTTCCTTAAGTGTTGCAATTATGTAAAATGTGATTGTGAAACGTTGATTATTTTCTCTGCAATGATGTTGAAGTCATAGTATTACTGGTTATCCTGGGTGTTAACAATCACAAGAGATTTATGTTATCCTTGTTGGTTTAGTTGGAGGATCCTTGTTGGTCTTGGTGGGTTATCTTCATGCTTTTGTATTGTTGTATCCAGTTTGTGGGTTTTCATGGGGTTTAATGATTGAAGCGTTTGGGTCATCGTGCATTATACATTTGGGCATTGGGTTGTTTTCGCCACCAAGAGTCACACAGTGATTTATGTAGTTCCTTCTAGGGCTTGTCTTCACCTCAGCGTCGTGGTTGTTTGAATGAGGAGTCATGAGGGTTATACCCTACGCATGTTAGGTATCATTACTAGGATGAGGTAGAATCGTATTCCTTTTTTATGGCCTCTCTTGTCACAGGTCTTCATCACTTTTTCCACGAAGTAGGTTGTGGTTTTCTTTGTGTATATGCTGTTAGTATCAGAGGTTTTACCATTGAAGGGAGTCGACTCTAGTGTTGGCTTGGAATCAAACCCTTAACTCCTCCTTTCTGGGAGTTTTATAGAGAATAATGTTGGGCTTGTCAGGTTTACTATGGGTTAATGTATTCTCAATTGATTTAAAGGCGAGCTAACCCAATTGGTTATGTGACAATCGTGTGGATTTTGTTATCTCGTCATTTCCTTTGTTATTTAAATGGAAACCCTGCATCAATATTTGGACAGTTCAAAATGACACAGTCATCCTCTTATGGTTGATAACCCAGTGCTGTCTTTTGAGGAAATTGCAACCCCGCCTCACATCAATGCCTGATTATGAGTGGTGGCCACAACATGGTGGGTCAGTGGTTTATGTTTCTGACAGTCTGAGTATAAGCTCAACATTGAATTGGTTGATTGGTTGATACATTGTCATTTTATTTTGCACTAAGATTATTTGGATGTTTGATTTGGCATTGGTTACGTTTGCTAAATAACGCTCACGCATACCGCATGTGTAGGTCTGGTGTTTCTACACAATGAATAAATGGTCATTGTGACTGTTAGTTTCTCTTGGGACTGAATGGTTATTACAACCAGCATGACTGTGGGAACTGCGTCCACTATATCTTTAGGATTGTTTGATTGTATAGCCTAATTTTTTCACAGTATAGTTGATTACGGTTGATTAAATCGAAGCAATATTGTATTAGAGTGATGGCTCATCATGATGGGTTGAGATATTACTGTGACTATGTGTTTGATTTTGTAAAATGGAGATGTTGCATTGTAGTGTTTAGTGGTTGCGCACTGTGTATAATATGGATAGCTTGGGTTTCACACTCAGAGATACCCAAAGAGTTTTTAAGCATGTTTTGTTGCAATCTGATCATTTGTTGAGATAGGCATGTTGTTGATGCCTCATCATATTGGATGAATGACCCAACTTCTTAGAGTCACATCTTATTGGATGAACGACCCAGCTTCTTAGAGTCACATCGAATTGGGATTTTACAGTGACAAAGTTACACTTGCACGATTGAGTTATTATGTGCATAGCTGGTGTTGGATTGGTGGTGTTGTCTGCCTGTTTAAATGTCAATTCAGGTTTTGCAATTTAATCTGGATTATTGGTTGACTGACCCTATATATGTTTAACAAATATCTTTGCATTCAAATGACAGGCCCGATTGCAGTGATAGTGTGAATTCATTGTTAATTTTGAGAACATGAATTTGAGTATATTTGTTGATTGAAGTAAATGTATGGGCAATGATTGATTTTGATGGTAGACAGAGTGGGAATGGTTATTGTTTGAAAATTGTTATAAGATGCAAGGTATATAAATGAAAAGAAGATAACTCCTTTAGAAATCGTGTGGAATGCATATTGTCCTATGATGGCACTGTGTTGGATATTTGATTATGAACAATGAACTAGTTAAATGCACAGTAATTGTCATTTGGTCAGGATGATTGTTGGTCTATGCATCTCTTTTCGCAAAATGCTTTATGGATCACTTAATTAATTTCATGAATAGTAATCGTTCTTCTTCCCTTCCATTATTTCATTTTCTGCAAATTAAAACTCCCATCACCTTCCCATTTTCATTTTTTCACGCCCTTTTTTGAGATTGATTACAGTCAAGAGGATTTCGATGTCAAAGCAGTTGAAAGTGGCAGTGTCTTGCATGGATTACAATGATGTTTTATTGGTTTTCTTTACAGTTGATTGTTGTTGTCATTTAGCAGTAACCATGTTCTTTTCCCACTGATTGTATCATGTTTCGCTCAATACAAAACCCTCGCATATCCCAGAACCATTTTCACCCCCTTCTTATTGATAAACAATAAAACAATTTGTATGGATTAGATTGCATGAATATGATATATTGTTGATCCAAAATCCATTTCATATTTTAAAAGAGTTGTCATGCATGGTTAATTAAAAGATCATTTGCTAATCAATTATGGATGTAGGGATGAGCTATTCAAATAAAAGGCTAAGGACAAAGGCTTATTAGGCTTCTGTCAAAGAGAAGGACTAAAAGACGATAGCATCAACAAAGGAAAGATGGCCTCACAACTGGAAAATATGGATTTGAGTTTTATTTTATTCATTATTGGTGACAGTTGACTTCAGGAATGTTTGGATAATATGTTTTATTTTGGATATATGAGTAATGTTTTCTTTGAAAATAATTCAAATATCATGAGCTTAATTTTCCAAAAGTGAATATGTTGATGGGAGACACAAGGAGGTGTGTTTTACTTAACTAATGGTTATGTTATAATTTTTATGATCATTATGAATTAAAGGGAGTCATAAGGGGTCCTACCTACTAGTTATTATTTATTCATGACCCTTATTATAACTATTACTCTTTCCCCTAACTAAGGTTATTTGAGTCTTTTAATTAACTTAACTAAAGAGTTGGTTCAACTACTTCAACCAATTCTAATTTGTTAAAAGCAAAAGGAAAGGGAGGAACAAGAGGAGGATAGACGCATAAGCATAATGAGGTTTTCTCTTTGAGTTTATGTTGATATAGTTCAATTTTCATTCATTCATTATTCATCACAAGCCTAATTCTCTTTTATGATAGCAGGGTCTTGTTGTAGACAACAATATTCAGGGTTGAATCACATCATTCAAACACTTGTTTTTTAGAGGTGTTGATCTATCTTTGATAGTCTGTGTAGACTTGTCTGTTTGTGAATTAATTTTCATGAATGACAAAGGCTATTGTGTAGAGTCAAGTGGGAAAAAATCTATGGCAAGATGATACAGCTGTTAGAGTTCAATTTTGGTTTTCTGTCAGAGGTCCTTTTGTATGTTCCATCGGGGATTTCTAAGTTTGACTTTGGTCCAAAATTTATGTATGATATTTTGTAAAGAAAGTGATTCTTTGGTGAATTTGAATGAAATAAAGGATTTATTTATGTCTCATTTGTCTTGATTATCATCTTGGTTACTTTACTTCCATCTTTACATTTGATTCAATAATTGATATGTTCAGAAAATTGCATAAAAATTAAATTTCCAGCAAGTTTTTTGTTGATAAAAGACTATCCTAAGTAATTGTAATTAATACTTGTGAGTCAGGATGTTATTTTTGTTGTCTATAAAAATAGGGTGATATTCCTATTTACTTTTCTGCAGCCAAGAAGAGTCTGAAAATGCTTGAGTAATATTATTTCATATCTTTTCCTCAACAGGGGGGAGAGAAAGTGTGGAGGGGTAGATGTATGAGAGAGAGAGAGAGGATATATAGTGAGAGGTAGGGGGAGAGAGAAAGGGATGGAGGAGGGGGTGGAGAGAGAGTGAGACTAATTGTGAGAGGAAGGGGAGAAGTAGAGGGAAGGGAGGGTAGAGAGATATAAAGAGAGAAATGGGGGGAGGTTAGAGGAGAGAGAGAAAGAGCTGGTAGATGTAGGAGAGAAAGAGAGAAGAGAT
>JASDQU010185934.1:1967-12118 GCA_032191745.1 Picea mariana | reverse complement strand
CTGAACTGATCTAAGCCATCCATCCATTAGGACATGTGGCAGAGATCAGTTCAGGGTTTTCACTGTGGAGATTCCCGATCTCATGTCCTCAGGACTTTCGATATCCTGATTTCTGAAATCCCGATGACAAATTCCTATCACTACTTCACTCCCATGTTCATGAAGGCTTAAATCCCTCATAACTCCGATCAGATCCGACGATTGACAGGTGTTTGGATCAAGATACGACGGTCTAGATCCATCCTTGTGCGCTCCTCTTGCTGCTCCTTGGACGTGGAAAACCAACGATCCAGATCTCTCTACAGTCTGGTCGAATGTTTATTGTGCCTCCTCCTGAGGTTCAACACTTCCTTCCTATGCTTGGAAGATTTCTCCAAGACTAAAGGCCTCGACCTTTGCCTTCTTTATTCTCTGCTAACTCTTCGAATCGAGTCCTCACGCGCATATGAAAACCCTGTCCCTCTTGAGCTTTAGGAACTCTGAACTCTTCAAGAGTTCTGTGGCTTCTGCACTCCTTGCAGTTATGACTCCGTGCACTGAAAGCACTACTCCTCCTGAGATTATCCTTAGAATGGATAATTGGGATGCCCTCTTGGTTATCCTTCACTCAAGCACCCTCTTGCTGAGTATGCAGGGTGTTCAACAACCCTGTGAAGATCCCTTAGTGGATTCTTCCTCGAAAATATAGAACTCGACAGAGTTCTCTTCTTGTGCTTGTCTTCACACTGTCTCAATGCCCTCCTGGCAGAGTTATACAGAACTCACAACAGATTTCTTCTGTGCACTCCTTGCACTGACGCAATGCCCACCTAGCAGAGCTTCACAGAGCTCCTTAGAGATTTTGTCTACAACTATGTTCTTCCTACACAGCCTTGCCTCTTGAGGTATTCAAAAACCTCACAGGTCTTTCTTCCGATTTGTTGATTTCAATTCTTGTGCCCACCTGGAACGCCTTTGTCTGAATCCGCAGAGTTCAGAAATGCACCCTCTGTGCACGACTATCAGAACCCGCAATGTTCTGTCACACCCTCCTAGTGTGAAGCCTCAAATACCTCTCAAGATTGAAGCCAAAACAGTTCTTCTGCAAATGCATAAACATAACATACATTCACAACACATAAAGAACACTCAAATACATTCGTTCAACACATGAAAGATGCAGGAAAAACTATTGTTTATATATTAAATGGAAAATTCCTATTTGTACAAGGTGTTCCTGAGCACGACCTGTAACAAGGTCTCGGCTCCTTCTATTCTTCTCTCTATTTGCAGACTCTAACTCTTACCCATGCTCTCTCTTTTCTCACTCTCTGATCACTCTCAAAATGAGATCCTAAATATCTTTTACCTGAGGGGGATCTTTGAGCTCTTCCCTCCAACATACCTACCCTATTCAATTTCATTGAATGGGCTGTCTAGTCCAACATCGGATCTAGATCTCATCCTTAAAAACATTAAAGGCCTACCTACTCTAATGCCTACACAAAGGCACGGCTCTATGGCTCAATAGCCTACAACATTAATAACATTCAAATTCAAAATTGAAGATGAAGGTTGCGCCTCTCTTCATCCTTGAATGCATGCGCTGACGCGGCTGGCTGGCTGGCCGACTGATGTGGAGAGATTCACCTGCATCACCTTACCACCTCGATCGATATGAATTGGATGGATAACCCACCTACCACTACTGCATTAATACTTTAGACCACTACCTTTACTATTGGAGATACCACACCTAACTTGCTACACACCCGATATTCATTATTTATTACCCAGATTGTTCATTGCATGCCTGCTTAATCAACCCACATGTCATATACGTTGTTGTCGACAAAGACTAAAGTTTACAACATATAACTAACAGGTTTAGTTTATACTACCCAATCTTGCTTTGGTTTATGTTTCTTACTTAGGTGTTGATCCCACTTAGTTAGTTAGTAACCGATGAAGAATATATATCCATTTTTTAAGAACGCTCTTCGAACCTTTAGTTTGGGGTTCAGGCATCCATAGGACAAAGGTGCTTGGAATTTTGAAATTCATCGAGCAAGTTTACTATTGAAACAATATAGTTATGGAACCTAAATAGATAAAAAGAATATGCCTCCAAACCCGTCCACACACATATTTTATTTATCAAATACATGTTTTTATAAGGTTTTTGGATCAACCAGAACCAACCCACTAATTCAAAACTTGTTGTTCGGATAATTTACTTTGACTTCGTCCCTCACCACTACATGCCTAAGCCTATAAGTAAGTTACTTTCCAAAATCCCTAGTAGTTATTTGTACTGCCTTATCCTCTTTCTTATGGCTATTACACCCCACCCTTACCAACAAACTTTGTGCCAACCCCCAACCAACATGGTGCCTTTTTATGATGGGAATCTCTACGATCCTCAACTATTTATATCAGACCTAGCATACTTAAGGTACCACTATACAGCCCTTCCTTTAGGGAGGAAATGAATGGTTCAACTTATTGGATGAATGGAAGTGGGTGACACGGAAATGGAACAATCTTTTGTTGGATCGTGTGTGGGAACTTCCTTCTTGGATTGAGGAACTTCCTTCTTTAGCACCCTGCACCTTTTATGGGATATTCTCTCGAAGGGTGCCTGCTTTTTTAGTTATATCTCTGGATGTCAGTATTGGGATTCTCTTTATACACTTCTTATCGATATTCTTGTTGTGCACTTCACCTTTAGTTATATATGGGGATATTATTTATCAAGGTGACATTTGAAGGTGATTATTTAAATTATAAACTCATTATTTGGGTTCCTGATGGAATTTTAATAGGTTTTCGACCTCACCTACATAAGACAGCTAGAATTTATACTTCCTGCCTTATTGGAAGGAAGGTGCTAACCTTACATGCATTTGATCATCTATTTTCCTAAATAAAATAGAGAGTTCTCAACCTCAATGGATCATACCTGTCTGACCCACTCAACAGAAGGGTTTTCCTTATTTCAAATCGCATCTCACAAGATTTTAAGCACTTCTCCCTTTGACTTAAGGATGAAGGCACCCAGGCCTAAGCTGGAAGGAATTAGGAAATTAATTGATTTGACTATATACAATAGAGATTTTGGGACCCCAGCTAGAAAATACCTTCTGACCCTGAAAAAACACGTAGTTCCTTTATCCAACACGTGTTTAGGAAGGATTTTGATTGACCGGAACCACCCTACACCAAACTTTCTTTGAGGTGAATGGAATTTGAATAGGAGAGTTTGAACTCACCTTCCTAAGTAGATAAGTTACCTACCAAAATACTGAGTCACTATCTATATCGCCTAACCTATGACTGATACTCCTTGCCTTATTTGAACCACCTTTTACTTATGATGCTCTAGTTTGGAAGTCATATGAATCCCATAGTAGGGAGGTATCAATCATATCCCTTTGCTTTGATGGATGCAATTGTTGGATGGCATGATTGGTCGTCGTCTATTGCTTAATCGCACTAGGAGGATCAACATTGATCGATTGGGATATCAGGGGAAATTGGGATGAGGGAAGGTCCATGGATTCAAATTCACCATTGGGTGATGGGAAACTACCATATAGACCCCTATGGATGTGCATGGGTGGATGGCATGGAAGGTAGAAATAAGAGAGGGAACTCAGGACAAGCAATAAATTCCTAAGAGAGAGTGACAAATTTGACACCTTGGGACCTGTGAAATTGGAAACTGAAAGGGTGGCACAGTCTTGTTGATCAAATTGGGGAATTTCAGTAATCAAAAGTTTCATGGCTGGCTATCTCGCCTAAGCTTCTAACCACCCTTCCTAAATATAGATATTTAATATAAAAGAGACATGCATATGCCCCCCCATGTTACATGCCCTGTCGAAGAAATAATCCTTTCCTACCCGCCATAGTGAGGAGAGACACCCCATTTTGGTCAGGTCATTATCTCTCTGTACTATGAGAAGGAGGCAGTAGGTAGGGAAATTAGAAACATGGTTTATATGTTTTATATATGTAATTATTCTTGCCTTATGATCTCTCTCTAGTTACTGAAAGTGATTTATTTCAGAACCTCAAAGAGCATAGCGAAGGTAAGGCCAAGAAATAAATCTATTTGACCCAAGCCAAATGACTATATTTGACCATGTTGAATGACCTTACCTTGAAAAGAGTATAACAACTTGTCTTCCTTGCACCACCTAACTAGATACACACCCACCCTCTATGTTACGCTCTCTTACCTTCCTAAGCCATATCCCTACCAGCCAATCCCCTTTAGAAATACTTAGATAACTAACCCATTTCCTTTTGTGTTTGTTGTGAATAATCCAACCTAATTACTTACAAATGTGAAGTCTTTACACAACCTTTGACGTTAATTCAACTTGCTATTTTTCCTTCATCGATCAACCTCTCGCTATTTCCTAACCTTGTTATTTTTATTTCACTGTTAACAATGAATTCATTCATTTTCCGTTTCTCATAATCGTACCATGGTGTACATGAAGGTAGCAGGAGAAAATAAATTGTAGAAAATGGGCCCTTACATGTTACATAAGGCATTGCAAGGTCATCAATTGAAGTGTTAAAGAAACAAATTGCATACAAATCCCCCACAGGAGTGTGTTCTAGCGACAAGTAGCCAAGGTAATCAGGCTTGTATTATCACAAAGACTCATGCACTCAAAACCCCCAATTGGGTGCGGATTAGGCCAAGTGAAAGTTGTAGGTGATTTTGATGACAAAGGTACACCCCTCACAATGCGACAACATAGCCAAAAAAAAATTGTAAGTTTCTATATTAGGTACCCATTGCCCAAAATATACATACCAATTTCTCTTGCGGTATCTTAAGCACTAACAACTTGATTATGAGTGTCAATTGTAACATCCCTAGCCATCAACAAGCCTGGGCAATGCCACTACTCAGCTCTGACTTAGCTGCGATACCAAATTGTAGCATCCCCGACCTTCCACAGAGACCGAGCAATTCCACTAATGTGGGATATTCACATATAAATATACTATGCATTAAATCAAATTAACACATTTTAACATAGAGTTACTGTTACCATTCAGATTTAATGAAATTAACAACAATTCATACATGCAATGGAACACATGATAACATTCCAACATTATGCATAACATAAAATTAAGCAGATAAATTATACTTATCTCTCAACTGGAATAACACCACCAAATGCGTGCAGACCTTCCACAAACCTCCTAGCCAAAGACTGCATTTCTCATCACTCTCAGCAGTAGGTCACCCCCGAGCTAGGACTAAGCTCCACTAGGAAAAGGAATCCTAGTCTAGGTAAGGTCAACAGGAAGACACACAGTTTATGAGGATGGATTCTCTCCCAGGAGCAAGTTATGCCCACTTCTCATAGACTCTCATTCCCCACATGCATGTCCCGCCCCAGGAATATACACCTTCACTTTCACACCAGACAGTCCTTCAACTGCTAAACCTCCCTTACCTTGGGCTTCAGCAATAGGCCGGACTAGAATTATCTGAGCTCTATGGAAGCTACAGGACCCCTTCTAGGAGTTCTCATTTCCTCCGTGAACTCTCTCACCTGGAGAGAGTCACTCATAGGCCTAACAACCCTCTTATTCAACTCCATTCTAGCACAAGGAGGACAACTACAAGGCTCAGGAAGGAACAGATGATGGAAGCAATCCACACTCAGCCAAGGAACTGCATGGCCACAATAGACCACAGTTATAACACACACAACATAGACATTTATGGAATGTTCATGCTTCATAGAACCCAAAATCAGTCCACGAGTTTGCCACTGGTTTCAGGGTGTGTGAAAAGGAATCAACACAAAGGTCAATCACAAAGATTTCGGGTTCCGACTCCCAGATGGAAGAATGGACAGAATGAACCACCTTCCCATGAGGTTTTTCTTCGTTGTGTGCGGGTATGAAAGTGCAGACACAAAAGACAAATCGGTTCAGAGGTCCCCCAATCCCCATGAACTCAGGTGGAGGATGATAGAATGGGAACCGAACCCAACAACACTAGCTTTTCCAGCTATAACTGCATGTGCCCAGGTTGACACATGTCTTCCTACAGTCGCATGCACTCCACTTAGCATATGTTCCTTTTCCAGGAACTTAGGATAACACTCAACATGTCCACCTTAGCCTTCAGAAATTAATATTAAAATATTATTCCTTTAGAGGTAAGCCCCCTAGCTTATCCCTTAGGCCCAAACGTTTATCCCCCTCCCTTGTCCAACCTTGTGGAAGCTTAGTCCCCCATCACTCTTTCTTCGTGGTCGGTCTACACGCAGTGATGTGTATATTTTTATTAATGATTTTTCATAATTACTTATACAAAAAAGGCTCATGGCCTTAGCATCCTAGGCTCTCTAGCCTAATCACCACATAAGCCTCCTATATTATTATAACTTGGCTCACCAGCCTATCAAATATGTTTACAATTCATAATTACAACTAGGGCTCTACCGAGGGATATTACAATCCCCTCCCCTTATTTTTTCATTGTCCTCAGTGCAACTTGTTTATACATATATAATTCAAAAATTCTTCAAAATCTCAAAGATTTAGCTATTGGAAGCCCATTATCCACCTGGTGCTTTAATTTAAAGTACCAATTATAGTATCCATACTGTAGCTGAAACTCAATTGCTCTATTCCATAGAGTTGCTTCAGGAAAGCATTCAGCTTATTGTTCCTTGTTACATGCTTCAATTAAACCTCATTGAAATCACCGAATGGCTGTAGATCCACGATGTTTCATCCATTAATAAACTCTCAGCAGTGCTATGACTCCATAGACATAAACACTCTGCTCATACACCTATTCATTCAAAATCCATATTATAACATAGATGCAATATATATACATGCAATTCCAATAACATTATAACATGTATATGAATCATGAGATACATAGCATACAATGAATAAAGAATTGATACTTATCTTTTGATTGAGAAGACTTCCATATCAACATGGTCTAGGCCAAGATACCAAACCTCAGAAACACTCCAACCATCCAAACCCCATCATCACTGCAACCAACAGTCTCTCATTACCCACATGCCCGTCCCACCCCAAGAGTGTACACCTTCACTATCACACAGTCCATCAGCTGTTACACCTCCCTTTCCTTAGGCTTCAACAACAGGTCGTACTGGAAGTCTCAGAGCATCGTGGCTCGAGGAGTTCCAACTACCCTCATAGGTATCCAATCAACATCTTCCTGAGATACTCTTTGTAGTAAACATTCTAACTTTTATCAACATCATCTCATATGCATCACCCACATGCAGTTATCATGAGAAAACATAAAATAATTCATTTAGGAACTCCAACTTAGTTCAAAAGGGAATTCAACTTTTTTCCCCAAAATATGAAATTCTATTTCATAATTCATCTTGGTTGTTTTCATATTATGAATGCAGCCATCCTTGTGATTTTCCACAGGCACCAAACTGCATACCATTTTCTTGCAAGACTTCAGCTTGCATACTGCCAACAATTTGTTAGTATTTCCTATACATCATAATTCAATTGCAATATGTACAAAATCTTATGCAGCGGTCTTATAATTTCCTGCACTTAGCAATTCAATCACAATTACCCAACAATTACTAAACTAGAATGACTCGTCATTCTATGCATATGCATGTTCACAGTAATATCGGTAAGTTCATTACTTATTTTTCTGAACAAGAAAATTTCCTATAGTCAATGCTCATGTGAATACTTGACTTGCAACTTTCCTATTGAAATGTCTAACACCTCCCTGAAATGTCCTCAACTTCATGAGTTAACAACATTTCAACTGTTAGTAACAATTATTTCCATGCAATAATATATATGCATGTACTTACAAAACACATTCAACCATTGCATTCAATATACAATTCTATCACTTACTATGCATGAGTGCAATTCTCAATGCATTCTTATTCAGTGCACCCTGCATTGAATTACATAATGCTCTTTATCTCAGTCATGTATCTCACCATACACAAGTTGGAATTCTGGCCAATGTGTTGACACATTCTCCACACACTACCTATTGTCTTCCCAATTAATAGGATGCCTTCCTTTTCAACCCGAACACTACACCAAGAATATAATTATGTGGTGGTCATTAGAGTTAGAAAAAAGGTTGCAGCCCAAGTTTTATTTAAAAGTAGGAAGATTTTAGTACATGTGTGGATCATAACCTTTCCATATCCAACCAGGTCCTAGTCTCATACATGACTAGCTTACTGGCATTTATTCCTATAACCAGTTTTTATCTTTAATTCTTTGGCTACTACCCCATAACCAAATTAATGTGACATTCTACTATGTCAGTGTGTGCATTCAGAAGATAAAAATATTTGAATTAATACAGGCCTACAACCTTTACCACATCTAGTGGTATGCATTCAATAATATAGTCATGTGATTTTATAAAATAACTCTAGCTGAGGGAATTCTTACCAAAATTTCATTTCAGCAATTATGCAAAAAGAGTGATAAAAAATCATACCTGCATGACTGCCATTAATAAATTTKTATACTACCTGAATAWATGATGGTAGTAGAATCTTTCATGTTTATTTTATCAAACTTATAACCATCACTTCATCTCTCTGTTGTTTCCTTCTTTGTGCAACAACATCACCAACAACACTTGCAAACATGCAAGCATTCTTTCCTCTAGCTGACCCAACAAGCCATAACATACTTGCTGCCGCAAAAATTGCAGCAACTTCATTCTCCCTATAAAAAAAATTCTTGTTGATCCCAGAACTATTCAATTCTTCTCGGATTTTTGAATATTCTTGTGCTCCCACAATGAACACTGTGCATGATTATTCCTACCCTGAGCACTTTCGACACAGTTTCCCCACCTCAGTGGGGACTGCTAACCTCCCGGTCGATGGATCTTCAAATCTCGGAGTTGGGGCAGCTCTTCAGGTCCTTACTAGAACCTCCAAGAAACAAATCCACAGGCCTTGCACGAAACCTCACCCGCGAGAACTAGCAGCAGGTGCAAGCTTCCTCTACATGACCACTAGCTATGACCATGCACCTATCCAAAAGGTGTTTTGGGATTTCACGTATCGGGTGTTTCAAAAAACAGTTCCCCTCTTTTCTTCTGATCTCTAGTTTTTTGAAATCCACGTGATTCATATCCAACAACTCACAACTCCTCATAATCCAACGGTGTGGATCCTTTCTCGTGAATCGGGACTTCTGGTTCATGAAATCAGAAAACAGTTCTCTTCCCCTTTCCAACTTCCAACTTCATGAAATTCTAGTGCGTCAGATCAATGACTCACACTCTTCATGATTCAATGGTCTATATCTCTCCTTGTGAATCAAATGTTTGTGTTTCAGGATTTTCGAGAGCAACTTCCTCCATTCTCCCAACTCCCGATTTTTTATTTCCTGATGAAAGGAATCAACGGTTTGTTTTTCCTTGAGATCAATGGCTCACTACCTCTCCTGAGATTTCGAGTGCTAAATGACTCTCAACGTTATCCTCCTCACAGTTTCTTTTGATCTAATGATGCACGACTATCAATTCTTCTCCCTCCAAGGATTCCTACCATCCGTTCAGGTTCTCAATGACTTCTTGTCAAATATCTTGGTGTCAATTTTTATGGACTTGACTTCCTCCCTAACTTGAAGGATTTCAAATATTTCAAAGGCTTCGACGGTGTTTTCCCTCCCAAGCTTCTGTTAATGAAATTTTAACTTCACCCTGGCGGACACTTGCCCTCTGCATGCGAACTTGCATTGTTTCTCCCTGAGCTTTTAACTTACTCAATCTCAAAGGGACTCGGCCCTTCTGCGTCTTCCAAAATACTTTATGGTGCCCTCCTGGCACACTCTACGCTCGTCTTATTGAGCCCTTCAAACTTAAAACAAGTTCCCTCTATATGCACTCCTTGCGCTTGATATGCACACTCTACATACAAAAGTTCTACACTATCTCTTCTGATCTTCGAGTCGAAAAAGAGTCTCTCACGTGCACTCCTTGCACTTAGTATGCTCTCCTTGCATATCTTACAGAAGAGAACACTTGAAACTTATTCAATTTCTTCGCAAACTCATTCACTCACCAAGAACATCATATGTTCACAAAACACATAATAAAAGTAAACTATGAAACAATA
>JASDQU010185933.1:2872-21230 GCA_032191745.1 Picea mariana | reverse complement strand
GTATGGACATTTGAATTTTCATAGTCTGAATCTTCTACATCAAAAGAATTAGTTTATGGTTTGCCTAAGGTTCAAGAACATAAGGATATTTGCGAAGGATGTGCTAAAGGAAAGCATGCAAGAGAGAAATTTTCAAAAGGAAATGCATGGAAGGCCCAATATCCACTTCAGTTAGTTCACTCAGACATTTTTGGTCCTATGCAGACAAACAGTTTGGGTAAGTCATCATATTTTATTACTTTTATTGATGATTACTCACGAAAGTGTTGGGTTTATTTTTTGAATACTAAGGATGAAGCCTTTGATACATTCAAGAGGTTTAAAGCCCTTGTGGAAAATGAAAGAGGTTGCAAAATCAAGTGCTTAAGGATTGATCATGGAGGAGAATTTTGTTAAAAATCTTTTCAGAATTATTGTGATATGAATGATATCAAAAGACAACTCACCACTTCATACACACCTCAACAAAATGGAGTAGCAGAGAGGAAAAATCGTACAGTGGTGGAAATGGCTAGAAGTATGTTACAAACCAAGGGATTAAACAATTATTTTTGGGGTGATGTAGTTGCTACATCTGTATATATTCTCAATAGATGTCCCACACATGCACTTGACATGATGACTCCATATGAAGCCTGGAATGAAAAAAAGACTAATGTTAATTTCATTTCAAAGTCTTTGGTTGTGTAGTCTATTTCTATGTAGTTGATCAAAAGAGACAAAAGTTAGATCCAAAAAGTGAGTTATGCATTTTTGTTAGATATAGTGAACAAAGTAAGGATTATAGGTTATCTAATCCCCTCACTAATAACATTTTTGTGTCAAGAGATGTGAGTTTTGATGAAGGGGGAGTTTATGGTCATCAAAAATGCCATGATGATATGTCTAAATCTATTTTGGATAAGGATATTATTGATGATATTGATAATGAGAAGCCCACTAATATTTCATCTCCAAGTGCTACAAATCCACCAAGTAGCACATCATCTAATTCATCAGTTCCAAGTGCAAGCCCAATATCAAATTCAAGTTTTTCAAGGAAGGTAAGAAGATTAAGTGACATTTATCAAAGAAGTAAAAGTCCAGTACATGAAGAAAATCCAATATGTGAGACAATAAATTTTTCTTTACTTTCCAAGGCTGATTTTGAACTATCATGTTTTAAATATGCATGTACTAATGAGGTTTGGTTGCAATCAATTCAAGAAGAGAAAGATTCTATTCGCAGGAATGATACTTGGGAGCTTACAAAAATTCCACATGACAAGAAAAAGATTGGTACTAGATGGGTCTACAAGACTAAGTACAATAGTGATGGGAGTGTTGAAAGACACAAAGCAAGATTAGTTGCTAAAGGCTTCACACAAAGGTATGGAATTGATTATGAAGAAACATTTGCACCAATAGCAAGACAAGAGACTGTTAGAATGATGATTTCATTGGCAACTCAGAAGAAATTGAGCATTCATCACATGGATGTGAAAAAAACATTTTTGAATGGGTACTTAGAAGAAGAAGTGTTTGTGGAACAACCAAAAGGTTTTGAAGTGTAAGAAAAAGAACATCTTGCATATATTTTCACTAAGGGAGTTGCTAAAGTCCAGGTTTTGAAACTTCGAGATCAGATTGTGAGCCCTCTTAGCATCAAGGGGGAGTATGTTGGTAATTGTTGCAGTCTTATCAATCATCTGACATGATGCAATCTATTTACAATTTTCTTTTATGCCGGTTAGTATTCAGATATAGATTTTTTGACTAAATAATGTATGCAAAATGCATGAGTAGTTTTCTAAAATCAATTGTTGTAAGCATTCAATCAGGAGAAGCTAATTGTTTGTTCTATGAGGCTGTGTATTGTTATAAAGATCAAGGTTGATCACAATGAGCACAACCTTTTTTGTGCAATTACAATTCTTTCTTATTTCTATGATATTGTGATTTAATCATTTAGTATTTAGTGTATTGTTATTATATTTCATTGAATGATTATCTAGTCCATAGATAGGCCTGCATAGATCCTTCAATTAGTCCCTTGCATTCCAACTAGTGCTTTGTTTTTGCCTGCAACATTGAAATAAATTAGTCCCTTGCACTCCAACTAGTGCTTTGTTTTTTCCTACAACATTGAAATTTATTTCAGTAAGATTGAAAAGAGAAAAGCGAGTGGAAAAAAGAGTAGAGGGAGTGGAAATAAATCTTTAAATGTAACTAGTGGTTTGTGCTTTGTTTTTTCCTGGAAGATTGAAATTTCTACCTGTACAATTGAAAAGAGTAGAGTGAGTGTCAAGAAAGCTTTGGATCTAGGAGCTCTCAATTGTAGTCAAGATGGACTATTCTATTCCACCTGATTTTCCAACTCGTTCCACGAGTGCAAGAATTTGCGAGCTTTAAGTTGATTCATTCTTGATTAATAGTGTTGAAGACCCAATATAATAGTTGACTATTGGAAGCAAGTGAGTAGAGTCGGTTAGTCTAGTCCTGCATTGCTTTTTCCTGCAACATTGAAATTTATTTCAGTAAGATTGAAAAGAGAAAAGTGAGTGGGAAAAAGAGTAGAGGGAGTGGAAAGAAAGATTTAAATATAACTAGTGGTTTGTGTTGGGTATGTGTTATATTCTTTGCATGTGTGTGTGTGGGTGTGTCAGATATGACAATTGCGTCTAGCGATCCCTCATAGTAGTGCTCTGTTTGTGTCGTGTGCGTCAGGCGCTCTCCTGGGGGGTCCCGGGGGGGCAGGTATGGCCCCCCCTAGTTATGCGCAACATTCGGCACTGGGTGCTTGAATTTTGTTTTTTGGGCGGTTTTTGCTATTTTTAACGGTTTACTAAAAATAATCTCGGTTTTAGGGATTAGGGTTTTGGTATCTACAAAATACCTAAAAACATTGTATATATTGTATAGTGAATAGTGAAATTCAATATAATGAATATAAGAAAGGTTTTCCCAGTTGAGAGTTTCTGGTATAAAATCTGTGTGTACTCTGTGTATGAGCCATTGATTAAATTCTGTTTTTCTTAAGAATCTATATGCATTTCTTTACTTCATATTTTAAAACTTACATGTGGTATTAGAGCTCGTTTTTGGCTTCAGAGGGATGGCTTTGTTGTTGAGGGTTTGGCTCGGTCTTGATAGATCAAGTTTATCTTGGATCTATGATAAACATGGGTTTAGTGGGAGCTTTTGCAGTGGAGATTCGAGTATAGAAAGAGGAATGGTGAGCTCATCTAGAATCGAGATAGATAAGTTCAACGATAAAAACTTTGAGTTATGGAAGCTCAAGATGGAGGACCTTCTTGTAGACAAAGAACAATGGATCGTTGTGGATCCTGGTACACAACCTACCGGTACACCATCTACTAGCACACAAGCTACTGGTACACAACCTACTAGTACACAAACTACTAGTACACAACTACTGGTATATCGAAGGAATATTGGGAGAAGTTGTACAGAAGAGCAAGGAGTACTATTCGACTCTGCCTGGCAGATTCAGTTTTGTTGAATGTCTCAGGAGAATCTACAGCCAAGGAACTATGGGATAAGTTGGGGAATTTGTATCAATCAAAGTCCCTGGTAAACAAGTTGTTTCTTCGAAAGAAGTTGTATCATATTAGGATGGAAGATGGAGATTTTGTGACAGAACATGTAAATTCCTTTAATACTCTGGTAAGTCAACTTGTCTCTATAAATATTATGATTGCAGAAGAAGATAAGTGTATTACTTTGTTATGTTCTTTTCCAGACTCTTGGGATAATCTGGTTGTAGCAATTGGTAGTACCACTCAATCTACATTGAAGTATGAGGATGTAGTTTCATCCTTGTTATTTGAAGAGATGAGGCAGAAAAGCATGGATAGTCATAGCACAGATGCTTTATTTGTAAGAGGTCGTACCCAAGATAGGAATCCTGGTAAACCTTCGTGGGGGGAGATCTAAATCTACAGGTAGATCTATGTCTCTAAGAAAATCTTTGAGGAAATGCTGGAAGTGTGGTAAAATAGGGTATTATAAGAAAGATTGCAAATCTAAGAAGGTTGATAAACCAAAGGGATCTGATAGTACCTCTTCCACAGAAGAGAAAACCTCCACTGAAGAAGGAGGTGATGTTTACTAGAATCTACAAGTACACATGCAGACAATGATGTATGGTTAATTGACTCACGTGCGTCATACCATATGACTCCTTACAGAGTGTTTTTTTTGGTGGTTTTTGCTATTTTTAACGGTTTACTAAAATAATCTCGGTTTTAGGGATTAGGGTTTTGATATCTACGAAATACCTAAAAACATTGTATATATGACTCCTTACAAGGAGTGTTTTTTTGGGTGGTTTTTGCTATTTTTAGCGGTTTACTAAAAATAATCTCGGTTGGGTTTCGGATATAAAATCTTCTGTGTACTCTGTGTATGAATCATTGATTAAATTCTATTTTTCTTAAGAATCTCTATGCATTGCTTTACTTCACAGCTTAGATTTACTTCACAGCTTAGAGTTTGTGCTTTGTTTTTTCCTGGAAGATTGAAATTTCTACCTGTACAATTGAAAAGAGAACAATTGAAAAGAGAAGAGTGAATGTCAAGAAAGCTTTGTACAATTGAAAAGAGTAGAGTGAGTGTCAAGAAAGATTTGAATCTAGGAGCTCTTAATTGTAGTCAAGATGGACTATTCCACTCTGATGGACTATTCCACTCCACCTAATTTTCCAGCTCATTCCACGAGTGCAATAATTTGCGAGCTTTAAGTTGATTCATTCTTGATTAATAGTGTTGAAGACCCAATATAATAGCTTGACTATTGGAAGCAAGTGAGTAGAGTTGGTTAGTCCAGTCTCGCTGTTAGGGAGAAGTGGATAGATTAATGAAATGTTCTTGTAGTCTTTCTGTTGTGGTCAACCTTATGGAGGGTAATTTATTACTTTCCTAGATGGAGTAGATGAAGAACGAGCTACTCTCCAAAGAATGAAGCAACTCAACACTTTGGAGAATATCCCTCTGCACTTTTTCGTTATAGCCATACATAATCTTCTCGTACCTCCCACATTTATTCTTGAGAGATATGGAGTTGTATCCAAGCATGGGAAACGAAGGCTTCAGGTAATTCCAAAAATATCTATTGATAACCCAATTATCCATGTTGGGGATCAATTTAGTTTTTGATCTCTAAGAAATTCTCGTATCACAAGAATACCGAACCCTAATACTATTAGGGGAAGACAAGGAAGGACTAGCATCACAATTAGCATGTGTTCTCCCCTATGAGTACATCAATGCATCTCTGAATAATCCTTGTAGCGTTTGCTGTCAATAATCTTTGTAGCATTTTCTGTCAAAACCATGGCCTTGTAGTCCTTGAATGCATTTATCAATTTCCGTCGAATCCAGAAGCGCAATCCCTCGATAAATTCCTCAATCCACCTCACCAGGTTCCTTTCTTCGATCCCTTCTACCATATCCAGATACTCAGCCACACAATGAAGCTTGCATATGTTGTTGGACAAGCTCTCAATGCTGTCGATTCCATTGTAGCAGAAACTTTCCACCAACCCAAATGCCTCGGCTCCTCCTGGTAAATCATGAATTATTACTTTGTCACACGCCCTGCCTGACTGGAGACTCCTAGCTACCTGACCATGGCCTAACGCATGCATGCCATGTAGCCACACAAAAAAAAGTGACGGAGTCTGCCATCCCTGGTCGTGCCCTAATGCATGCATGCCATGTAGCCACACAAAAAACCTGATGAAGTCTGCCATGGCCACGACCCAAAGCATGCATGCTAGACAAATATCAATGATCATATATTAATCAATTTTGAAATAAAACAAGTTTAAAAATTAAATAGTTGAAATAAAATAAGTGTTAAAGAAATTTTAACCATGTTATTTTTTAAATTAAACTATAAGAAAGGTCAAAAGCTATATACAACGGGAGCTTATGAAATATCGATCTGCAATAGTTTATACCCTTTATGACTATGGATAATTGTTTCTAGTCTTATTAGTTGTATGAGATTTCCTCTTTTCTATCAGTATGAGGAGTTTTCTGAGTCTGAGTTATGAGCTACTGATTCTAGTAGCGACACAAGTACTAGTTCTTGGTAGGAGTCGAAGGTCATTCCCTCGGCTCGATGTCAGGAAGTGTTCCTCGTTCAAGCCAGAAGGCAACAACCGAATTCTCATTTCCAAGTAGAAATAACAGGTGGTTTATGGAGCAGTTCTCACCTTCTCATAATTTTACAAATACAAATAAATGTGGTATTACTTTTCAAAGATTACATAAATATGGTGATTTTACTTGCAGTGATTTCACAATGGAGAATAAGAATTGATCCCTATGAGCACATTATTTGAATATGATATAACAACAAGTAATGAGGTAACTAGACTTGTATTAGCATGTAAACTCCAATGTGAATGAGCTCATAGTGGATCAATTTAGTAAAATAAAATTTAAAAAAATAAATCAGTGTTGTTGGCACTTGAAACAATTATGTTGTTAATCAATATTCGCAGCCAAATTAGAGCACGCCAAACAAAAATAAGACACATTGTTATAAGAAGACACATCGTTATTCTTTTGACAAAATAATGAACGTTTGGATGAAAAACTGTACAAAGTCACAATATTAGGTGAATAAAGAGATCTAAATCGACAAAGTCATCCCGAGAATAAAGAGAAAAGAGAGTTGTCGACCATCACTTTAAATTAAAATCATTCTCTGGGGAATATCCAGAGAAGCTAGATTACTAGTATGCCACCTCTTTTCACGTTCACTTCCTAGCCTCACACCTTGCATCTTGCACACTCTCCTCTCCATTAATCTGTTCAGGAATAGTGTGCAGTGCATTTGTTTTATTCTTTCTTATATTTTATATGTCCTGAGCATATGAGTTGTTAATGTATGCAGAAATATAGTCTGTCATACCGAACTTCTTCAATATCACTAGTGTATATTTTCCTTGACTCAAGAAAATCTCATCAGTCTTCTGTCATACTTCTGTTAGAATATAATGGATGTGCTCGTTTTACCATTGACAATATCACTATTGTCACCCAACCATAGGCCGAAGCCACCCTCCAAGCACCTTAACCTTGATACAGAATCACTCCGGAAGCAAACCCTAGGCTAGATAGACAAACAAAGAGTAGTGCACCTTTCCCCAAGGATAGCGCACCAACAAGAGTTGATCAGATAGTCCAAAACCTAACCAAGAGATAGTCCAAGCCAAAGTGTAACTGCTAGCTGCAGCAGCTGCAATGACAACTCTCCTCCAAACCTGCACAGAAATTGGGCAACTGAAGTGCACACAAGTGTTGCTTTGCAATTCTGAGAATGCATGCTAGAATGAACACTACACTGACCTCTGTATTTATAGTAATTCTAGCTAACTGCCTGGGCTGACTTCTCATTCTTGGTATCTATCTGTTCAGTATATATTATTTCTTCTGGCTAACTTCTTCTCTTGGATGCTAATAACCTAATAAAAGTTATCTTCTTGAGCCGACATGTCTTCTAGGGTTATTAGCCAACTCATTAGGGTTTCTTCTGATATCAATCATCTGATATCAACCTGCATAGAAACAATGCTATGATATAAACTGAATCATCTGGGCCATTCTTTCACTCACATCTGTGAGATCTAAAAGAGTATCTGCCTTTAGAGTAGAACATCAATGATGAGCTATCTGGACCATTCTTCTCAAGCAAGGAAGAATGACTATCCTGATTTCTAAGCCTGGACCATTCCTCACCCTAGGCTATTCCTCCAACACTAAACAAAGTGTAACCTGGAGAGAATGAATCCTCCCTAAGGAATGCATGTCTCGTTAGGTGATTGCTCAGGTATGTCGGGTACCGCAGACCCACGGATTCTGGTTCTTAGAGTTGTGTGAGGGTAAGTATAGGTTCCACACAGAGGCAAAACGGGTTCAGGAGGAAGACCGACAACTAACTCGAGCGGACAATGGGAGAGTGGCGAGACGAACCCCCATCACGACTCAATTCTTGGGTTAAATTGCATGTGCCTGGGCCGACACATGTCACCCATGAAGCTACATGCACTCCATCATGCATGCATTCCCTTTTCCAGGAACTTAGGATAAAAATATATATTTCACACAACTTGGAATAATAATAAATTATTATTCTCATGGACTTAAGCCCCTAAACTTAGCCCTTCTTCCCAACCTTTTAGCCCCCTTCCCTTACCCACTTGTGGAAGCTTAGTCCCCCATCACTCTTTCTTCGTGGTTGGTCTGCACGCAATGATGTTTATATTTTATTAATTATCTGCATAATTACATATACAAAGTCAGGCTCATTGGCCTTGGCATATGGCTCACCAGCCTAATAAACACATAAGCCTCTCATCTTATAACCATTTGGCTCACCAACTTATAGACACTTCCATCTACACTATCACCCTTCTCTTGAAATGACACTTCCATCTGCAAATAAGTGGGTGGGATTCATAGCATTTTGTCCAATAGCCAACCATCAAACCAAATCCAACAACTAACTCCAATGAAAATCCTCGAAAGCATACAAAGGCGATCCCTCTTAGGTAGCCATAACAAATCCCTCAAACTCCATGTACGTAGAATGGAAAGTGATTTGTCTACAAGTGGCTCCCATGACGAGCATGGCCAACCCTAAGGAATGCCTATCCCATTGGGTGATTGCTTAGGTATGTCGGGTACCGCAGAAGATACAGGACGACCCACGGATTCTGGTTCTTAGAGTTGCGTGAGGGTAAGAAGAGGTTCCACATAGAGGCAAAACGGGTTCAGAAGGAAGATTGACAACGAACTCGGGCGGACGATGGGACAGTGGCGGGATGAACTCCCATCACGACTCAATTCTTGGGTTAAATTGCATGTGCCTGGGCCGATACATGTCGCCCATGAAGCTACATGCACTCCATCACGCATGCATTCCCTTTTCTAGGAACTTAGGATAAAAATATATATTTCACACAACTTGGAATAATAATAAATTATTATTCTGAAGGACTTAAGCCCCTAAACTTAGCCCTTCTTCCCAACCTTTTATCCCCCTTCCCTTACCCACTTGTGGAAGCTTAGTCCCCCATCACTCTTTCTTCATGGTTGGTCTGCACGCAACGATGTTTATATTTTATTAATGATCTGCATAATTATATATACAAAGTCAAGCTCATTGGCCTTGGCATCTGTCTCACCAGCCTAATAAACACATAAGCCTCTCATCTTATAACCATTCGGCTCACCAGCTTATAGACACTTCCATCTACACTATCACCCTTCTCTTGAAATGACACTTCCATCTACAAATAAGTGGGTGGGATTCATAGCATTTTGTCCAATAGCCAACCAACAAACCAAATCCAACAACTAACTCCAACAAAAATCCTCGAAAGCATACAAAGGCGATCCCTCTTAGGTAGCCATAACAAATCCCTCAAACTCCATGTACGTAGAATGGAAAGTGATTTGTCTACAAGTGGCTCCCATGACAGGCATGGCCAACATTACTACTCATGTGTTACCAAGTGGAGAAGGGAAAAAATTGAAAGTCGATTACCTACAAATGATCCATGACCAATTTTCAGGAGGACTTAACAAATAGCTTGTTCACCACACTGCTGATCATATGAATTGACATTTCCATACATTGTGGCCATTAATGAACCAACAAACCATACCATGCAACCAACTCTGGCCAAAACCCACGAAACCATCCTTAGGTCAGCCTTGCTAGGGAGCCACAATGATCCTCGACACTCCATCTAAAATGCAGAAGGGTTTGTTTTAAAGTGCCTCCCACGATGAGCTTGGATAGACTTACAACTCAAGTTTTATCGAGCTAGATGGAAGAAAACCAAGATTTGGCCACCCTACACATGACCCACAAACAATCTTCAAGAAGTCCCAACAAACAACTCACATACAACATCACCGTTTGCATGAAATGAAACTTCAATTCACAAAGAATTATGGGTTTCCAACAAACATTGGCATGAGTGGCACCAAGTCACAATCAAATGAAGGAGGAAAAACCAATAGCAAGGAAGATGCAACAATCAAACAAAACCACACTTAGCATGAAGGCAAAGAGCTCGTCGAATGAAAAGAATGGATGGTCAACACTTAACTTATATGAGATGATTTGGGAGCTAGAATTAGCAAGCCACCCATGCATACCAGCCAAATGAATTTTTTAGGGTTTCCAACATGTAAAAGTTGACTTTGAACACAACACCCTTGTTTTGGAAGTACTAAAAAATAGCAAATGTAAAAGAAATAATTTGAATTTACTCTATCAAAAAACCAAAATTGTTTAGGTTTCCACAAAATAATATGGGCACCTCTGAGCCCACGACTAAGAATGGTACTATTACACTTGAGGTACCAAATGACAATAGGATTTAAGATTGTTGTGTGAGAATCTATTGAACTGTAGGTATGTAGATCTGGGGACGAATAAACCATATTTTTGCAGAGAGTAGAGAGGTTCTCTATAGCTCACTATGGAGGAGATGTTGTCACCTAGAGTGATGTTAGATTTTACATTAAACATTAAGAAAAATTAAATTTTTCTCAAATAAAAAAAATATAACAAAAATAAAATAAAGTCAGCCTAATTAAATGAAATGATAAAAAAAATTACATTTTAAGAAATTTGATCCCTGGATGATTTGTATTTTCAAGGGATTTTACTTGGTCTTATTGTTGTCTTTAGGGATTTCGCTAAGCGTTAGTAAAATGAGGTTCAAATTAGTTTCCAATTTAAAAATCATGTATTTGGTTGAGATCATAAAATTTGGTTCAGATTGTTTTCATGTTTAAAAGTTGGGTTTTAATAAAGACATATTAAAATAGGCTCTGCGAATTAAAGTCCGATTAAAAGAGGCCCTGCGAATTCTGCATTCAAGGAATGGTGTAGACTCCGATGACTATGCTTCTCTTTTGCAGGGATGCTTTAAGCTAAAAACCCTAAGCGAAGAAAAACTAATCCATTCTCACATTATTCAAACCGACCATGTTTTTGGGTAGGAATCTTGTGACTATGTATGGCAAGTGTGACAATGTTGTGGATGCTTGCTGCTATTTGGATGAAATGCAAGAGAAGAATGCAGTCTCACAGGGTTCTATCATTTCAGTTTATGCTGAGCACGGGCATTGTGAAGAGGCCTTGAATATGTTTAGGCAAATGCATTACTATACCTCATTCCAGCCGAATCAGTTAACTATTGACGATGTTCTCGTGGCCTGTGCTGATTTGGAAACTCTGGAACATTGCAGGGAGATTCATGGGAACATAATTCAGAGTGGGTGACAGTCTAATACCTGTGTGGGGAATGCCCTTGTATATGTATGGCATATGTGGGTATATTGATAGTGCGTGCAAAGTGTTTGACAGAATGTGTCACTGGGATGTGGTCACAAGGAATGCTATGATTAAAGGATTTATGCAAAATGACAGTGTTGATGAGGCTGTCGTGCTTTTTGGTCGAATGTCATGCTTCCGATAATGCGATTTTCTTGGTAAGGCTAATATGTGTGCACTTTTAGAATGTGATATTTTGTGAAAGTGCCTCTGGCTTCTTGTACTAATTTCATTTTCAGAGAATGGAAAAAATAAAACAAGACAAATATATTGTGTGTTTTTTATCAAGTACCCGACTACTACTCAAATAATACATTTACTCATGTATTGTTTACAGAACAATGATTATATTTCTATTTAAAATCTTTTTGCAATGGAATTTAAGATGAGATGTGCATTGAAACCAAAATAGTTTTTGATGAAATATTTACTTTTTCTGTTGCAATATGTGGAAACTTGACCTGGTATACACTCTATGCCAAACATGTTTATGTTTCATGATTGATCATGAGATGTGATAAGCACTTATCACATCTCCTGATATGAGAGATTTACCTAGGGGCTGCACAACTTTTCTCTGATTGCTGGAAGAAGCACAGGATTGACATCTTTTGAAATATTAGCAACTCGTTTCTGAATGGAGGATACCAAGTATTCTATAGAAAGCTCACAGTTCGTAGGCTCCCTTTCAATGGGACTCTTCGTATCCTTTTTGTCTACAATACCGCCATTCAAAGCCTTTTCCAGTAACTGAGAAAGCACCCATTCAATGACTTGAGGACATTGGACTAACCCTTCTGCATAATGCCAATATAGGATCCACACCATATAACACCATTTAATATACAAGGAAGGCTCCTCATTGTCAGTAGTCATTTGAGAAGAGTCACCTCCTTGATGCTGACCAGAGCTGCTCCAAGAGCATTTGTGAGCTCTCTCTATCGTATAGTGTTGAAACAAGTTCATCATTTTGACAAGATTCATCTAGAATGCATTCGAGATAGTCTATAACATCCCTTGTCCATAAAGCCACTTGTTTTTCATATGTCTTGTCTTGGCCTCCCATGTGGTACACATTCAGCTAAAGAACACAATCCCTTTATTTGGTTGTGAAAGGATCCCGATCCACTTCTCCGTTTTCAAAATCTTCCCTGTAAGTTCACTGTTCTAGAAACAAACCAGATTTTCCTAACAATGATCCTAACAAAGGCCTGTGCTGATGTAGAAACTCTGGAACATTGCARGGAGATTCATGGGGACATAATTCGGAGTGGGTGAYAGTCTAATACCTGTGTGGGGACTRCCCTTTTATATGTATGGCATATKTGGGTATATTGATAGTGCRYGCAAAGTGTTTGACAGAATGCGTCASTGGGAAGTGGTCACAAGGAATGYTATGATTAAAGGATTTATGCAAAACGACAGTGTTGATGAGGCTGMCGTGCTTTTTGGTCGAATKTCATGCTTCCRCTAATGCGATTTTCTTGGTAAGGCTAATATGTATGCACTTTTAGAATGTGATATTTTGTGAAAGTGCCTTTGGSTTCTTGTACWAATTTCATTTTCAGAGAATGGAAAAAATAAAAMAAGACAAATATATCSTGTGTTTTTTTATTAAGTACCYGACTACTACTCAAATAATAMGTCTACTACTCAAATAATACATTTACTCGTGTATTATTTACAGAACAATGATTATATTTCTATTTAAAATCTTTTTGCAATGGAATTTAAGATGAGATGTGCATTGAAACCAAAATAGTTTTTGATGAAATATTTACTTTTTCTGTTGCAATATGTGGAAACTTGACCTGGTATACACTCTATGCCAAACATGTTTATGTTTCATGATTGATCATGAGATGTGATAAGCACTTATCACATCTCCTGATATGAGAGATTTACCTAGGGGCTGCACAACTTTTCTCTGATTGCTGGAAGAAGCACAGGATTGACATCTTTTGAAATATTAGCAACTCGTTTCTGAATGGAGGATACCAAGTATTCTATAGAAAGCTCACAGTTCGTAGGCTCCCTTTCAATGGGACTCTTCGTATCCTTTTTGTCTACAATACCGCCATTCAAAGCCTTTTCCAGTAACTGAGAAAGCACCCATTCAATGACTTGAGGACATTGGACTAACCCTTCTGCATAATGCCAATATAGGATCCACACCATATAACACCATTTAATATACAAGGAAGGCTCCTCATTGTCAGTAGTCATTTGAGAAGAGTCACCTCCTTGATGCTGACCAGAGCTGCTCCAAGAGCATTTGTGAGCTCTCTCTATCGTATAGTGTTGAAACAAGTTCATCATTTTGACAAGATTCATCTAGAATGCATTCGAGATAGTCTATAACATCCCTTGTCCATAAAGCCACTTGTTTTTCATATGTCTTGTCTTGGCCTCCCATGTGGTACACATTCAGCTAAAGAACACAATCCCTTTATTTGGTTGTGAAAGGATCCCAATCCACTTCTCCATTTTCAAAATCTTCCCTGTAAGTTCGTTGTTCTAGAAACAAACCAGATTTTCCTAACAATGATCCTTAAGCCACTTCTTGATAGCCTTAAGCCACTTCTTCACACATTTTATGACCAGAACATTGACAGACATATCATTGCTCATAATTGTTGTCAAGCTTCATGACTGCTACTCTAATTGGTAGTGATATCCGAATAAAGTTATGGAAACCCTGCCAATCAAACTTTTGTTCATGATCCATGCTACTATGGTAAAATGAAACTTTGTGCCCTGATTACTGTAGTTTTTTTCAAAACTCTTTTTACAATCCATCAGAGATAGGAATTAAATTATTTCACATTCATCACGATGATTCTCCTTGACGATATTGTCTTTGTCCTCAATAGATTTTTGTCTTTGATGTAATGGAATACCTCAAATAAGATCAATTAAAGGTTTTCTTGAAGACCTTTATCATCTATCACCAAAAATGAGTTTTTCTTTTTATTACTATGCTTCCTTTTTGATGGAGTAGATTATGGTTCTTTTGCTGCAAAAGAACCCATATATTAGTAGGTAACATGCACCAGTCATGGATTCCAAACATATGTAGATGAAAAGAGATGGATTTGAGATTTATGCAACTGGTTGACTTTTTTTAGGATGCAAGATGATTGATGCTTTTTCTTTGTTTTGTTGGTGGTCTATGCAAATATAGTATTTGATCACCAGATGACTATGGATCGTCAATATGTTGGTTTGTAGTGCCTGCACGAGATTAGTTCTGGTGTCTTTCTGTTCTCCAATGACTTACTTCATTTTGGTTATAAGATATTCCAGTTTGATAAGTAGCTATGTTATGCTAAAACTTAAAAGAGAACAAAAGTCCCAATTGAGCTATGTACATAGTATGAATACCTTGGTAATGATGATAATTCCTAAATGTGGTTTGTCTAGCATGGTTTCTTTTGATGGTAATCATTGAGAAATTGGATGTAATGGTTTTGATAGTGTCAATAAAGCTTTATCTAACAATGGGAAAAATGACCATTACAATCATCTCCATCATAATGGTGTATATCACCACCAATCTCATGAAGATTGTCTTTCCAAAATAAGGAAGAACAAAAATTCAATAGAATCAAAATTATCATCAGCATTGTAGGAAACACATAGATACCGACATGGTTAGAAATTTGGCGGTGAGTTGCATCCCAATATTCTCAGAATTTTTTGATTTATCTTCTCGAATAGAATATCTCTTCTGGGTTTGTTTTGGTTTTGTCATACATTGAATTGGATTTCCTCAATTATGATCATATTTCCAGTCCTTTGTTTTTGTTTTATTGGATGTGTGAAAAAAATGTTTTTGGTTTATACATATATGGGTCTGCAAAATCCTTGGCTATGTCTGTGGATCTTCCTTTACTTATGTTTCTTGTGGTTGTATGATCTGTTGTTGCTAAGAAAGACACAAATATGATCAGTTGCTGAGATATCCAACATGAACGACTTTTCCTTCTGGTCATTCTCAAATAAGTCACAACTTGAGATTGTAGAAAACATAGGGAAGCATTATTTGAATCATGAGAAACATCTAAGACAACATCCTCCTTATCGTTTGAACAATGGAACATGCGTTGAGCTACTTGGATATATGCAGAAAATGCTTTCTGAAGTACAACACAGCCCCAGATCTATATGGTCTCAATCTTTGAAAATTCCCGCATTGCTGCCATTACAATTTCAATAATTATATGTAATTATCCAATGCCATCAAGAACATTATTGGTTAAAGCCATATCTATTCCACTTAGCACTGGAAGGTCCTCTCTGGCAGTCTATTTTCCTGATTGTGCTTCTCTTGAGTCAAACAAGGATTTCGTATCCCCACTATTACAAAGAAAATATGATGAAAGTAAGAGATAAAAAGATGAGCCTGAAGGAACAACTTCTTTGAACACCTTGAGCATGCAACCAAGTGCATATGTTCCATAACTTTGAATAGATTCTGAGTTTCTAAAAGCTTTCATTGCTCCAACCACTGCCCATGGATCTGCCCACCAGTCATCAACTGGGGTTGATCCCTTCATTTCATCATGTTGTTGCATGCTGGCATTAGGTAAGTAATAACGATTTAACCCTTCATTATTGTCGCAAGATGCTACAGGTTTACGCTCTACTCAACTGTTGGAAGAAGATGAGTAGATTTTGGCCAAAAGAGAATGTGAACAACATACTCCCAACAACCATATTGTTAATGCATATGTAGGCCTGAAAATAACGTTGTAGACAATGGTCTTTTCTTGGTTTGCAGGCTGTATTTTATATTCTGGGAAAATGTGCTTCAGCTGTTATGTTTCTGGACAAAATCCTCCTTGGAAATGTGTCTGGCAAAGTCTGAATTTTTTTAGAATCATGCCAATTTTCTGCTAGAAATGAACTACGGAAACAAACTTAGAAATCTGCTGATTGATTGTTGGAATTTCCCCTTATACTGCTGGTCATCTATGTGTTAAAACAATCCTAAAAATGGCCTTTAGGTCATGCCTTCCTGGACTTCATATTCAGGCTGATACAAGAAGAAATTCAGGACTACACTTTATCACAATTGAACATTGATTATGGTATCCATATGAGCATCTCCATCATCATTTCCAGAACAACCCTATTTCCAGCACTAGGGTAGGAAGTAATAATAAAGCATTCTTGCCATCTTTTTGATAGTTTTGATATATTTTACAATAATGACGAGATGCAAGTTATTTGATCTAGTTTTAGTAACTTTAATTTCCTTTTAGCAGCCTATCGATCAATCAAGGTGAGTGAATTTATGAATAGGGGATGATGAGCCACCAAAAAGTTCATACATCAAATTCAACATTTGTTTTGTCTACCTTTGCGTGCCTTGATTACCATTTTCAGCACGGAAAATAATATTTTCAAAGGAAACAACATATTTGGATGGTGAATCCACACTTTTATGTGAGATACACTATTGGATGGTGTATCACATCATGTTTATGTCATAAATCTGTTGTTTTATGGATGTTATGATAGACCAAATTCTTGTGGCCTTCCAACATGCCCTTATATGCATTTGAGATGTGTTTTCCAGTAGTAGTTTGCTAAATAAAGGATACAAGATGCTGTTTTAAAATGTTGAGTACATAGTAATAGGATTTTGTAATAGTTGATCTTGAGTAGAGATCAAAGAGAAACATTTTAAGTCCATATCTTAGAGGTACACATGCAAATCAACACCTTGGGCATCTTGATTCACACATCAACAAATTCATGTTTCACTGGCATCAACATGGATATGAATTCTATCATCCCAGATATGGTATTGGTCTCCTCAAAATACATTTCAAGTTTTGTCCCTAAAGAAGATGACAAAGCATCAGACTCTCTCTCTATAGCTAGAGCAAATTTGGATGATTGATATGAGAGAGTATAGGTGAAGCATCCAATAATGCAGCACATAAATCATGCCCAAGATCATCTCCTAGATTTGAGGGACACCACCATGAATAATTCATTTTAGAAATATCCATTTGTTAATATGGGACAAACATGTTGAGAATAGACACAGGTGAATCAAATTTTTGTTTATATCCATAGATAGGACCCCAGTAATGTGTTGTTCATCAGGAGTATTGTATTTGGCAATTGCGATGTATGGTCATGACATGAGAAGCATGAACTTGCAGCAAAGTGGCATTTCCTTTAGTATTTCACTAAGGCTAATCTTGTGTCAACTGTCACTAAGACTTGGACTCACTAGTCTCCACACAATATCCCTGTACAAAAAAAAACAATACCTAGAATACTTTTGAGGGGTGATTTTAGCATGATTGAATCTATTGTTGGAAAGTTTGTATGAAATTTTGATCTCCACTCTGGGGTACTACACAAACTGTCTGTTGAATTTGAAGATATTTTCCTATTCAAGCAAAAGTGTTATGTTGATAGAGCCTTTCTAGAGGACTTGCAAGTCTTGTTTCAGTGTAAGTGTTCCAGTTTTGAAGCTCCAGATATCAGGTTTTGTAAGGCAGCAACACACATGCTTGCAACAAAGGTCTATCTGTTGCTATCAATAAGAAGTGGATGTAACATTCCTAGATCTTCAATGATCAAATGGAGAGTGCACTTGGAGATAATGTTACAAGTGTTGGGCTCGAAATAAACTTGATTTGTGTTTGTTGAGGTGCTAGCTGCATGATTTTGTTGTGAATTTGTTAAGGCCGAATGAGGATAGTACCTTTAACATGAACAAGTGGGTGTGGCATCTAATGTTTGAAGAGAAACAAACCAACAATGGATTCAATCTTTATAAGGGAATTTCGTCATAAACATGAAGGTCTTGTAGTTGTGCACTTGGGATACATGGTACACCATAAGACAAGAAAATCTAGTGATTCATATTGGCTGATCTAAATCATAAAGGGAGGGATAACCTGTCTAAGCATACATTAGAGATGACCTGTCCAAACAAATACTAGGGTCGTCATGTGTCTAACC
>JASDQU010185932.1:8125-18878 GCA_032191745.1 Picea mariana | reverse complement strand
CACGAGTACACCCAATTTTCCATGTTTCATGCTTAAGGAAGGTTATAGGTGACAAGATCCCAGTTCAAACTATATTGCCAGAACTTGACGAGGAAGGAAAAATCATATTGGAGCCTGAAGCCATCACTGACACAAGAATTCACCAACTGAGGAATAGATCCATTTCAGAGTATCTCATTAAATGGAGGAAACTATCGGTTGAAGATTCCACTTGGGAAGATGAGTCTTTTATATATAAGCATCCAGAGTTACTCAAGCATTGTGGAAAACACTTGTCTCAAGGGGAGGGGCATGTTAAGCCCTAATTTTGGCTCATTACCCATTAATTGGGGCATATTATATTAGTAATGTTATTTTATTTATGTCGGCTTTAGGCCATTAGTTGTAATTATACCTCCTAGTCTCCTATATACACCAGGGAGACGTTTTCATTTTGAATCATCTTGTACTTGAACATTTAAGTGGGGTAAAAGGAGGTTTCCCCCTCGAAGAGGCTTATTATCTGAAATTATCTCTTTTTTAAGGCGTTGAGTATTTTTTTTGAGGTTTTTCTATGCTATATTGATATTTGGTTTTTAACATTGTTTAGCTAGATCTATTTTGTGCAGGTTCAACACATTTACAAATTCACACTTACGAAAACTGCCCTCCTCCTTTCTTTTTTCCCACTCTTTTATCCCATGTAGTTTCTCTTCCTAGTAACTTAATCATTTTTTTTTCCGAAAATACCTTGCTGCGTGGGTTGGCCAATTCACGAGTTTTGACTAAGCGCTTATCCTTTGTCTAAATTGGGCCTCGATTGTTCTATGTCCTAGAAGTAGCACCCAGATTTCCACGATATACAAATTGATTGGCGGAATTGCGTGTTGGTTGGCTCAACATTGCGCTTCTATTTTCCCGTTACCTCCAAACAACATTTAGAGCTCCGCGATATACAAATTGACACATGGGCTCTAGGACTGGAGAGCTCAATTTTGTCATTGTTTATAGATGGAAAAGTGATAAAACAAGCCACATACTACATTTGCGTCACAGAAGTTATATTGAAGGGAAAATTATTTCTTCTATAGTTTCGTTTCCTACAAACAACACCTAGAGTTCTGCACTATACGAATTGACAGTCGGACTTATGGGCTGGCTGGCTAAAAAAAATGACTCGGAGTTCCGCGATATACAAATTGACACATGAAGCATACAATCAATATCATATTATTAGTCGTTGTTTTCTGTACCTGCCAACTTCGCACTTCTTTCCAAGTATATATATTGGCATGAAATGGGATATCTGTTACATATGTGAATATATTGTCCCTTCTTTTCCATCTTCTATACTTAGCCAAATATCTGTTTCTCTTTTCCCTTAATTTTATCTTTCTCGTCACTTATTCATTTTTTCGAAAATGTCCGGTTGCATGCATGGGCAGACTTGCGGGTTCAGGTTTGCATCCATGCTCTTATATCATGACACTGACAGACCGCTTCCCCATTCCATGCCCAGACACTTCTCCAACCGCGGATTCCCAGTAGGCGGGCTCTAGATTGGATTTCTATTTTTCCATGACCTGCGAACAATATCGTCACTTCGGTGATATACAAATTTACAACTGAACTTGGATCATACCATCTTCCATATTATGGTCTACCCATCATGCCCTCTTCCGTGGTACACATTTTGCACTAAAAACTTCTGAGACATACAATTTAACCGTCGGGTCCTCATGTCTTCTATGGAACTATTGTCACCCCATTTTGAAGCTCGTCTGTCTATTTTTCATACTTCGCCATTTCTTTGAATTTCTTTCGCGGATCCTCGGTTTGGCGGGTTCAATAGATATCTAGTTCCTAATCGTTGTTTCATGTGCCCACGCCCTTTTTCAATTGGCAATTACCAATTATATATAAGATCTTATTTCTAGGCATGCAATTAGCAAGCGTTAATTTCAAACATCATGGAATGTCATCTGCGTTATATATATACATGTTTTGTTTCTAAATATGCAATTACTGACATTTAATTCTAACAACTCATCGTGCAGGAACCATATAGATTATCATTGATGGGTGAAAGGCTCGAGGAGATATCCTATTAATATGCATTAAACCAATATTTGTGGGGGGTTATATTATCCCTTCTGAGTGTTGATTTCAGAATCATGGAATGTCGTTTGCACGTCGTCGCTTTGGCACGTTCAAGAAACCTCCAATCCTTAATTTCTCTTTGTCATACCTGCCACCGTCACATTTATAAATATGCAATAAGTAAGCTTTACTGCTAACAGTTCATCATGCACCACCCATACAGATTATCATTAATCAGCGAAAGCTTAAGGAGCTTTCCCATTCATAAGCATTTAACCAAGATTTAGCAGAGAGTTACATTATCGGCTCTAATTGTTCATTTCAACCATCGTCTGGAGAAAACCAACGTTCTCATAAACCTATGGCATCTTCTCAATAACATTTCTGTGGAGATACAATGAACATATTCAGGCGCGATGACTAGAATTTCTAGTGGTCTAGGCTATATTATTATTACTCAACCTCTGCTGCCCAGAACGAAGTAATTTGGACCTATGGAATTGCTCGAGTAGGCTATGTCCATGAATTTTTTGACTATAAGGACCTGGTCTCTTGGTGCACTGATAAATTTATTTCAGAAAAAAAAATTATTCCACTATAAGACCACTCTTTTATTTCTTTTCCACCTCAAGTCTTCCTCCGGATGTTAAGATTGTCGAAGCCAACATTGATGTTCAGAGGAGAAGATTACAAACATTTCCTAGCAAAGCATACTAATGGGTTGGACCTCTTGTCACATTTATTGGAAGACCCGATTCAAGTTCCTGAAGATATCACAATATTACAGGTTAGTTCATTTAGAAATCCATTCCACGAAATTGCCTGGTTGTTTACAAGAATAACGGGACAGAAGTCCACAACAACTGTTTCCCAAATGGATCTTTATATTTTGTATTTCACAGTCAAGGAACAAGCCATTTTTTATTGGGGCAAGTTAATTTCACATGAAATGTGTTCCCAATTGTCAAGCTTCAAAAGGGAAAAGAAATTTTATATGTCATCCTACTTAGTTTTTGTGATAGCACATTGCTGCTAGTTTCTAGAACTGTCTTTGTCCAAGAATGTCAACTGGGAATTTGACCCAGTAACATTCTAGTACCAAGCCTTATGGAAGCACAAGGATTCCCACTATTTTTATGAGGTTTTTAATGGCTTCGTGGTTGTTTTCAAATTTTTTTTGTTAGGAGAAGATGCTCCCCGCGTATTTGAACAGGCAACCAATTTTTTGGACAGGAAGGGGACACTTGAACATTTGGATAATTAGACTATGATAAGAATATTTGGCTCCATGGAAAAACCTTCTCTCCTTCCATGTCACATTACGGACATAATGTTCATTGCAGAAGTAACACAGAAATACAACTACTGGTTGCATCTATTGCAAAAGAAGAGAAAAAATTAGTTCATTCCTCTGCCTTGGAAAGTCGGGGAGTTCGTGTTGAAAAACCTCAACAAAATCGATGAATTCGCAGTGCAATTTAGAAACTTCAACCTGATATATGTTGAAATCCTAAGAGGGTTCGACCCTGATAATATGTTTTGACAACATTTACAAACACTTGACCTTGACGATTGTTTTTTCAAAAAATACCTGCCCGAAAATACAGACACTGGTGACAACACTCTTGCTTCTGATGTCGATGACCCAGACACACTGCAGAGCAACACTAAATTGTACAGGCAATAGGGGAAAGGCCCCAGTGACAAGAGTTCTTAATCGGTGAATAACACTCCAAAAATCACAACATCCCGGAGCATCACTCCAATGGCCCACCACAACAAAAAATATACTTAGAGTTCTTCAAAAGNGTTCATTTCAACCATCGTCTGGAGCAAACCAACATTCTCATAAACCTATGGCATCTTCTCGATAACATTTTTGTGGAGATATAGTGAACATATTCGGGCACGAGGACTAGAACTTCCAGTGGTCTAGACTATATTATTATTACTCAACCCCTGTCGCCCAGAACGAAGTAATTTGGACCTCTAGAATTGCTCGAGTAGGCTATGTCCCTAAATTTTTTGACTATAAGGACCTGGTCTCTTGGTGCGCTAATAAATTTATTTCAGAAAAAAAAAATTATTCCACTGCAAGACCGCTCTTCTATTTCTTTTTCACCTCAAGTCTTCCTCCGGATGTTAAGATTGTCGAATCCAACATTGATGTTCAAAGGAGAAGATTACAAACAGTTCCTAGCAAAGCATAATAACGGGTTGGACCTGTTGTCACATTTATTGGAAGACCCGATTCAAGTTCCTGAAGATATCACAATATTACAGGTTAGTTCATTTAGAAATCCATTCCACGAAATTGCCTGGTTGTTTACAAGAATAACGGAACAGAAGTCCACAACAACTGTTTCCCAAATGGATCTTTATATTTTGTATTTCACAGTCAAGGAACAAGCCATTTTTTATTGGGGCAAGTTAATTTCACATGAAATATGTTCCCAATTGTCAAGCTTCAAAAGGGAAAAGAAATGTTATATGTCATCCTACTTGATTTTTGCGATAGCACATTGCTGCTAGTTTCCAAAACTGTCTTTGTCCAAGAATGTCAACTGGGAATTTGACCCAGTAACATTCTAGTACCAAGCCTTATGGAAGCACAAGGATTCCCACTATTTTTATGAGGTTTTTAATGGCTTCGTGGTTGTTTTCAAATTTTTTTTGTTAGGAGAAGATGCTCCCCACATATTTGAATAGGCAACCAATTTTTTGGACAGGAAGGGAACACTTGAACATTTGGATAATTACACTATGATAAGAATTTTTGGCTCCACGGAAAAACCTTCTCTCCTTCCATGTCACATTATGGACATAATGTTCATTGCAGAAGTAGCACAGGAATACAACTACTGGTTGCATCTATTGCAAAAGAAGAGAAAAAATTAGTTCATTCCTCTGGCTTGGAAAGTCGGGGAGTTCATGTTGAAAAACCTCAACAAAATCGACGAATTCACAGTGTAATTTGGAAAATTCAACCTGATATATGTTGAAATCCTAAGAGGGTTTGACCCTGATAATATGTTTTGACAACATTTACAAACATTTGACCATAACGATTGTTTTTTCAAAAAATACTTGCCCGAAAATACAGACATTGGTGACAACACTCCTGCTTCTGATGCTTGTGACCCAGACACACTACAGAGCAACACTAAATTGTACAGGCAATAGGGGAAAGGCCCCAGTGACAAGAGTGCTTAATCGGTGAATAACACTCCAAAAATCACAACATCCCGGAGCATCACTCCAATGGCCCACCACAACAAAAAATCTACTTAGAGTTCTTCAAAAGGAGGAGGAGATAATGACCCTCCTCACTCTAAAATTGATAGTTTTCACAAGCTTCTAGTAGACAAGAAGAGAAAAAAAAATGTAGCACAGGCGGAAGAGCCAAAAATTCAAAGTGAGAACATGGAACTTGAGATTGATCTGGATAGCGTGCTCCGCTACATTGACCACACCAGAGACGCCATCCAACATAGTCGCCCAATCCACATATCCAATACTGAAAATTTTGACGAAGATGAATCCTTCGTGTTCCAGAGCGTTGTTTTTGACATGCAGTCCAAAAAATTGATAATTGAGAAAAAAAGATGAAAAAAATAAGAAAGGAAAATCTTGTTCAAAGGTTGACCTTACCAACATGCGATTGTCCAAAATATATCAACTTCACAGGGTGGGCAGAGATGAGCTTCATGATTCCATTGGAGGCATCAAAGCCGAGAATGCCAGACTGAAGAACTAGGTCAAGGAATTGGAAGAGTCTTTGATTCCTATGTCATTGTTTTCCAATCCTTTGGAAATAGCCATGCCTGCCATCCCTGCAACCAACTTAAAAGGATCCTCCAACCCCCTTTCATCTTGTAAAGGATATGTGGAGAATAATATCAAGAAAAGAATGGAACTTGTTACTGAGGCATGGAAAACATCACAAACCATCACTTCCCTTGGAACTAGGGCACATAGTTTTCTCGAACATTTGCAAGCAGAGTTAAAAGATGAAGAACATTTCTATTTGAACACGGTCCTTCCTTTTGGATCCATTGTCAACAATATGACAGAAACAAAATAAGACAACAAGATCTTCCATCCAAAAACTAGATCGGTCAACTAAATGCATGCTGGAAAGAAAAAGTGAAGAATCTGCATCTCATTGTTCAGTCATGTGAACAAGCCATATCAAAGAAAGATAAATTATTGACAAGGTTGTCAAGAATAAAATTATCCAGAAGGACCAATGACTTCCAAGACCCCGACTTAATTGCAAACTCCTTGCCCTTAACTAGGCAAGAATTCGATAAACAGGTTGATATGTTTAAGGTGTTGTCTTTGGAAAATTTTTACAGCATCCTTGAATATGATCAAGCTCACGTCGACGACTATCTATTCAACTATTCAGTACACAATGAGAAAATTCATCAGGCTCTGTGTAATCTTTCTATCAACTTCTAGGAATTAGAAAACGATCTTTTCAACATAAAAATCCAGAATGAGATCAACGTCGTCCCGATGAGAACCTACATTGAATAATGGATAGAAAGGGAATTGAAGATGGACATTGATGAAAGACACCAGGAAGTTGTCACGATTCTAGCATTCGTCAAAGACATCAATGAAATAGCAGCCACAAGCAAATAGAAAAAGGGCTCATATGTACCATCACTATGAGTCTATTGATAGCATCCTTCTTTGTTTATCAACCCAGTTATTCCACTTTTTTTTAATAGAAATGTGTAGCCAAACACTTATACATTTCAATTTATTTTTCAAATTATATTTTTTTTACAGGTATTGCACTCTATCTTCTTTCTACTGTCCTATTTCTTGTACATATTTCTCTTATGGTCCACAGGAGCCCCAATCCCAGTCTCTATGACAAATGCATTGAAATTTCCAGTAATATGTAACAGACTTTTATTTTTTGACATATTTCAAATAAAATTGTTTCAAATGCACTTAACTCTCCAATTTTTTTATATTATATACTTTCAAAAAATAAATGGCTTCCACTATGCACAAATTGTATTTTGTTATATATTTTCAAAACATAAATGGTGCTCTACATGCCATGTATCATTTACTGCATGGGTACCACTTGTGCTTCATGATGCTTGCTACTTTTTCTTATCTCACTTCAATCCAGCAGGGACTGCGCTGCTACACAACCTTGTTTCACATGGTTATGAGATACGAGAATTCAAATGGTTATGTAGATGAAGTTAAAGGAAAAATTAATAAGTGATTTTATAGAGAAGAAATAATTTTTCATATTAAGAAAGAAATATGGAAAATAAATAGAGTTTCATATTAAGAAAGAAAAATCTAAAAGAAATAGATTTTCAAACCAATATTGTATGCATTAAAAGGAAAAGAAGGGAAGAAATAAATTTTCATATTAAGAAAGAAAGATGGGAAAGAAATAGATTTTCATATTAAGAAAAAAAAGATGGAAAAGAAATAGATTTTCAAACAAGTATTGTATGCATTAAAAGGAAGGAAAGGGGACATTATTAATATTGAGTACATTTGGTGAATGGAAGAGACTTGGAGGTACTTTAAAAATGTACAAAGAAGAAAGATAAAAGTATTTTTAAATTATAAATATATATTTAAATATATATAAATATAATTGAATAAAATAAAATCATAAAAAGGTGAAAATTATTTTAATTACAAATAATGAGTACATGTAATTAAAGGAAAGAACTTAGGGGAGGAGATTTTTCATAAGGAGAAAAGAAGGAACGTGAGAATATATTTTGTGAAAGATATATTAAAATATATATAGAAATAATTAAAATAAAATATTGTTTTAGAATAAAATATTATTTTAGAATAACATAATAATATTTTAGAAAACTTAAAAAGGGAAGGGAAGAGAGGTGGATAATTAGAGCTTTTATAAGATTTTATATTATATTTTCTTTTTTGTTTGATTTTTGTGGTGTAACAATTGATAATTGATGAGTCATAGTTTGAGTTAAGTTTAAATCTTTTAATGCATGCATGCCAATTTTTGAAAGGGTCTTTTGCATTCCAAAGAATTCCTTTATGTATTAATTGAGAGTTTTGCAAACCAAATTCCAAGCCATTTTAAGTCAAATTGTAAATGAGTGGAAAAATCTTGGTCATGTAAGCTTTTGTAAATCCATAGCGAAAAAGTTATTGTAAAGCCTTGAAATAAGAGGTTGAGTCAAATAGTCTTTAAATAAGAGGTTAGAGTCCAAACAATATGAGATCTTCTTGGTATTTAGGTTGAAAAGAAGTTGAGATCCATGCTAATTCATTGTATAAGACTCTGTCGTTGTAAGGCACTAGAAATAATGAAAATCAATGTTAAAGTTTAATGAATAAAATTGTCAAATTTAAAGCCAAAGTGTAAGTTGAGTTAAAAGTGAATGGTTGGAGTTAATAAAAGTCACAAATAGTGTTGAGAGTAAGAAATAAAAGTAAAAAAAAGTCTTCAGTTGATATCAATTTTTGAAAAAGGTTAAGATCCGATTAACTCAATTGTACATAATTTAAAAATAGATATGGTTAATAGTCTTTCTATGTAAAAAGAATAAGATTGAGTGAAGGCCTAGTTTGGAGTATATGACTTAATTTGGAGAAAAGTAAAGTTAAGTCAAAGTTAAGAGTATTTTTTTTGTAAAAGGTTAAGATAAGATTAATTTCAAAAATAGATATTGTTAATAGTCTTTCCATGTAAAAAGACTAAGATTGATTCACAGCCTCTTTTGGAGTATATGACTCAATTTGGAGAAAAGTAAAGTTAAGTCAAAGTTAAGAGTACTCTTGGAGTCAAAGGGCAAGTTGAAGTCAAGTCAAATGAAAGTTTATATTGTTATGATATTTTTGTTTGTTGATGTAAGGAGTTAGAGTTTAATCAATGGCAAAAGAAATAGTTTAAGAATTTAGAAGATAACGACAAAGAGAATAGTTAAAGAAGAATGAAAATAAAGATCGCGGAAGAATAAAATGAAGATTGGACCAGTGCTAAAGAATAGTTGAAAATATAGAAGATGGCGATTGAATATTGAAGTCACAAGTATTCAAGGGAGGGAGAGTATGAAGGATTAACTCTTACTTGAGAATCATGAATATAAATTATATTATTACTTTGTAATGATATAGAACACACATAAAAGTACACATATGAATCAAATATGAATACAAGGAGAAACTTTATGGATGAGGATATCATAGAATGGCTTATGAGATTCATGGAGATTGTATTACTGGAGAAAAATATGGACATGGTTGAATGAAATATATAACTATAACATAATTTTTATGTTCACCTAAAGATATATAAAGAGACTAATTGTACAATAAAAATACATGGGAGAATTGATTGATCTAATTGAACATTCCCTCTGGTTTTTTAATTGCAAACTCTCGGTGTATCTTGCTCAATATGTGCAAGATATTATTTGTTGTTGAATTGTAATTCCCCCAACATTTGGTATTAGATTCAAATGTTGTACTCTTGAAACATGCAGTTATTGCATATGGATTGATGTTTCCTGAATGTTGAGAGCTTATTGTTGAAATTGTTTTCTTGAAGAAGCATTGTTAGACATCGTCTATGGAATGATTATATATTTACACATGTCAAAATTGAAAATAGATTCCAATTTGGAAATCTTGAAATTTTGGTGGATTCGATTCACTGTTTTATCTCTTAAAATCGGAAGCAACAACATGCATGAGTATGGATATGTTGATTCATGAGAAATCATATGCCAAGAGAAACAATCGTGGCTAGAAACCATGATTTACCCAAGTGAAAAATAAAGAAACCAATTAAAGAGGTGAATTCTACTTAACAAACTGAAGTATATGAGACAAGAAATTCATTTTGTAGTTTGTGGAGCTTCATGCAGAAGAATATCAAAGGCGGGTGAAGGAGCATAGAGCTATTGCGGCTAGTGCTCTATCTCCTATTGAAACTAGCAATAAAATTGGTGTCTAATGTAGCAAAGCATTGGTGAAAACTTGTGATGGAACAAGTGCCTTGAAGAAGAAGAAGAAAACAAAAAAACCTTCTTTTTAGTGTTTGCATGTATATAATTTTGCAACAAATCAATAAGAGCACTTAGGTTAAACGAAGAAAGAGGGACAATCCACAAATCGAGAAAATTCTCAAAGCATCTTTGTGTACATCACAAAACAACAAAGTTTACTCTCTAAGGATTTTGCACTTCAATTTATGTTTATCTAGGCTACAAAGTTTACGAAATGTATAAATATCCAAATCCTCCTCTTCAATTTGCATCGGCCATAGTACAATACAACCATCAAGACACATCAACTGGTATATGCCTACATCATGCATTTTCGAGTCACAAATCTGTAGAAGCAAATCCATAATTCCAAAAAGGAATATAGTGAAGTACTACTCCTAATAACCAAAAGAGGAACTACAGATCAATATCAAGTTTTAGAATGTCGTAGGTATTATCGTTATACATGCAAGAAAATATTTGATATATCATGGTCAACAAATCATCAACAAGTCAAAAATAGTCCAACAGTACAACACCACAACTTGAACCTATATAAAAACAAGAAAAGATAAATAGGCTCAACATAAAAGCATATTTCAATGTATATTAGAGAAGAAATTAAAAAAAAATCATCATCGGGTGTCACCAAACAA
>JASDQU010185931.1:17313-37982 GCA_032191745.1 Picea mariana | reverse complement strand
TGTTAGCCTATGGCTTACCTTTACCAATCACTAAGTCTAAATTGTCACCTATATTTGTATTATTCATTTAGGATATTAGTAATATATCCTCAAGTGATGACTAATGATTTAGTTAAGATTGCCTAGCCTAGTCATCATGCATGATTTTAGGATCTAGAGCAAATCTCTCTATGAGATGGCATCACCCATTGTACTATAAATATGTAACATTGGAGTGAATACAAGTTGTGTTGGCTAGTATGCGTTTTCCACCACGTTGATGTTCCTGTCTATATTTTATCACTTTCTCCTTTCCGGACCCATTTGGTTTCAACTTGACTTGCACAATCAATTTCTAGCATATTGCAATGCTACACAATGTCTTCTTTTCTATCTTCATAGAGATTAACTTGGAGTAGTTGACACTACTTTTACTTGCCATCATAAATTCTAGTGATACTTCCAATCTCCTTGAATTTCACCAACAACTCTTTTCCTCTTGAGATGGGTTCTTTCAAGTACCCTCTCTTATGCATACCAAGTCAACATAGAACATTTTTTTTCCTTATGGTTCCTTATTGATTTCCCTTCAAAAAATCATCTCCAAGATTGAATTCTTTTGACTTGCTATCCCAATCCACTTTGGGTATGTACTCGACACCTTGGGAGTGCACCCAACATTCTCTTACTGTATCAACCATTTCCTATTTATCGTTGCTATGGTTCTTGGAGTGCTGCAAGAGACTCAAAATAACTTGCCATCCACCTAGTGGTACCTTTTATTACTTTCTTCAATTGCTCATGGACTTTACCCACTTTTAGGATTCACTTAATTTATGGAATCCCTCTCGCAAAAATCTGATCGCATCCTTCTAAAACCAATTTGCACATAATGCATTGCTTATGCACCCGTTGACACTTCTTTAGTATGCACAAAACCACATTACTTCACCCTTGAAGTTGTGACATTCACACCATGATTCCACTGCACTACTCCGATGACAATAATGGAGGTACTACCCCCACAACTATATGATTGATCCTTGGAGGTGTTTCCCTTGCCTCCGTGTATACACCAGGTCCCTTTTTATCAGAACACTAGCACCTAGACTTACCATTCCTTTTTGAACAGTTCTTCCCACAAGTACTTACTTTTATGTACTTTGGTATCCTCCAAAGTGAATGGACCTTCATTACTTCATCCACCAAATGGTCTACACTTACCCCCATATTCCACTAAGCATTCTAATTAACATGAGTTGATTTTTTCATTTTTTTTTGTAGTGGATCCCCAAGCCTTCATGGTTGCACCTAAACTCATACCTTAATATGATTCAGTCTTGGTATTTGATCATCTTGTAAGGCATCCTTGTCATAACACTCTTTCCTTGAGTACCTCTGTTCATATTTAACCAAAATTCAACCTTCTCACTTGTTATGAAAAACATCTCTCCATACTTCCATGGTCGTAGCTCCATGCATACCATTACTCATGCTTTGCATCTTCATATGAACCTATGGTACATGCATGATCATCTATTGCATATTGCCTTCCCTCCTAGCATCCACATCTAATGTGCATAATTGTCATCTGGAATTCTTTCCCCAAACAAGAATTTCATTAGGGTTTTCCATGTTGATCATTGAACCCAATATCTGATCCAACAACTTCTTAAAGAAACCAAATGTAGAATGAAGAACTATCTCTTTCCTTCTTTCTTATATCTTGAAAACATCTCCAACACTTTCTATATTTTAATTGTAACTATAACATCTGAAAACATGCATACAACAACATTTGTTAGCTAAAACCACAATATACAACTCTGGTAAACTGTACACAATTTTGCCCCTTTATGGTCACCATAAATATTCTTTCTAACTTTCTATGAATTATGTTTCTCATCTCACAATTCTATGTGACTACATGGATTCCTCTATCCAATACCTTTCCAATGACTACTTTCTTGCTCAATTATGAGTTTTGAGCATAGAGTTATAGTCATTTGATTATTGCCCAAAAACTTCTTCAACTAGGTGCAATTTTTCACTGTGCTTATACATCCTTGCATCTACTCCTTTGGGAATTTGACAGGAGCTCAACTAGGTTCTCTCATGACCATACTTTGGACATTTTGGCCAAGTTTCACCTTTATCTGGGTTCCATATTGCTAGATACAGCCTGCTGAAGTTTCAGGCCAATCAATATTTTTGGCCCTATATGCTACAGGTACCTTCTATGCTCTCCTATACATTTTTCTGTGCCCAGAATTTTAAATTAGCTCCATGAATGTATTCTATGGCTCAATATATTTCCATAGACTTCTCTTGTGCCTCAATTTGATTCTGAAGCAAGAAGTTATGGCCCTTAGAAGTTAGTCGAGTCTTAAAATTTACCTTCCATTGTTTGGCTTGTAAATCCCTGATACTAACTATGTTTGACGAATGGTTTACATCGTTAGAAATCTCTCTTCGAGTTATATTATTTGAGATGCAAACATTGTGTTTCCTAAGAGGATAGATAATTTCAAATTTGACTTATCAAAAATGTTGTTTAGGCCTGCAAGTTGAACACATAGAAATCTCTGAAATTTTCTGGTAATTTTTATTAATTTTTTTGATAATTTCTACGAAATCTAGTTGACTTGTGCTGACTCGGATGCTAACATTGCATCCTGAATCCACATGACACTTTGGAGTGGTTCCCCATCAGCCTCCATCCACCATGGCCTTTCCCTGTCGGCCCTTACCTCCTTCTCTCCTTCTCTTTCCTTTATTTCCTGCGCACTTACCTTACCTTTCGGTCCCATCGTCTAGTTCTCATGTGGCAGTCTTTTATTGGGTCGTGGGGATGGGTGGGACCCATCCCACACCTATTTACCTCTACACATGAAATTTCACGTTCATTTAATCCAACGGTGGAGGTTTGGGATGCGATCAACGGTCACGATCGTGATCGACGACCCACATTGAATTACAACCTCCCAAGCCTTACCGACCATTAACAGAGCGGGGAGGGGACGCAAAACCTAACCTGGGTTTTTGGTCATGGTGATGTGTAATAAATCCATGCATTTCACCCCCCCACCTTGGGTTAGTCTGACCCCACTCGACCCCCCTTGCAATTTAGTTCTGTAGGTTCGGCTCTGGGTTCCGTCGGGTAGGAGGGCGCGTACCACCGTGGCACTAGGTCACCTGCCACCTTTGCTACCATGCCACCGTGTTCCTGCCATTGTGACCTAGACACCATGGAAATATACATCACCAATCTGCCACATTAGCTGACACGTGGCCCCCACGTCAAGCTGACGTCACTGTACGGAAAAAATTCCCAACTTTTCCTAATTTTGCCAAATTTTGAAAATTTCACAAATTGCCCAAAAAAACCCAAATTCCTAATTTCTTTTGGGTTGCCATTAAACATTGTGATTAAGATTCATATGGCCTATTTTTGGCCTTTTAACAATCAATACAACCCCAACACCTATAATTCAACTATGTACATCAAATTCCTCATGAATTCTTTTATGGAAATTGGGGCTTTTGCCCACTTTCGTCGAATTTCACTATGATTGCATTGCAACTTTTAAAATTTTGACCATTTCATTCCAATAAATTCCCATTCAACCACTACAATGATCAATTTCTTGCGTACACCACTGGTTGATATTCCTGGAACGAGTTTCATTCAAATTCATTCACTAATTGGAAAATTTATTTAACCAATTTTCACCCAGTCTGCCATGGCCTTACTGTGACTTAAAATTCAACCAATTATAGGTTTGAATTTGCTTAGACATAGATTATACATTAGGAATATCTAATCCTGGACCAAATTTCTCAAATTCAGCATGAATTTAACAACATAAATTGGGGCTTTTTCCCAATTTCACCTAACTGCTTCTGATTTCGCCATGGATGCACTGTAAACTCGAAATTCGACCATCTATAGACCCGAATTTGTGCATTCTGCAATTAAATTTGGGGATTTCCATTCCCTGGTTAAATTCCCTCAACTTGTTTGTGAAATTACTCTCAATTTTCACTGATGTGATTTCCATAAACGAATTGCAGACATCCCAATTTCGTCATTCTCTCAAACCATTTGCATGCTTACTCTGCAAAATTCATTTTTTGCGCTCTGTTAGTTGGCCCGTCTAGGTTCAACGTTGAAAGTTGGAGCTATGATACCACTTTGTAACATCCCCAACTCCCTCCTGGGTAATGCCACATCAAAATTCCTACCTCTGATACCATTTCGATTTATTGATATTCTCTGCATATGAACAAAGTTATGCAGAATAATATTAACATACCATAATAATTCATAAACACAATTATAACAAAGATTCCATAACAATAACTCATAATTACACACATAGTAATTAAAATGAACACAGAAAAGACACTTATCTTATGAATAATAACACCAACTGCATGCATACCTTCCACATTCCTCCCAGCCATAGACCACACTGCTCATAGCTCTCAACAGTGGATCACCCCCGAGCTGGGGCTAAAAATCCACTAGGCAAAGGAAATCCTAAGCTAGGCTAAGGTCTTGCAGACATCAACAAATATTAGACTCATGTGCCAAATATAGCAAACAACCTACAACCCCTCATCCCCCACATGTCTGTCCTACCCCAATAAGTGTGCCCCTTCTTTGCTCAATAGTCCTTCTGTCCCACTTCCCTTCTGGGGCTTCAATAACATGCCGGATAGGGAGTCTCAGAGCCTTGTAGCTACAACTTGGCACCTTGGGAATCAACTCCCATCAATTCTCTCACCTGGAGAGAATGCTCACGGTCTTGAAAACCCGCTTCTTCAACAACCCACAGGCCTGACAACCCGCTTCTTCAACAACCCACGGGCCTGAGAACTTGCTTTTTGAGTCCAATTCTACCCAGAAATGCTCCTATGCTTGCCCAATCTAGGTGCAACTGCAGAGTACGACTTTCAGGTATGGAGGATGGGAAATCTTGGAATAACAATGAAGGAATGATAGAAAAAGATGGGGAATTACACTATATCCCCAAATTATATATGCATGTGCCATATGTGACACTTAGCACCTAGGGGACTAACTTTCCCCCCCTTTATGTAATTCGTTACCCATCTTTGGAAACTTAGGATAATATATTATCACATACTTTAAACTTTTAAGGAATATAATATTCCCTTGGGCTTAAGGCCCCTTATCTTAGCCCCTTAACCTTAGACCCTTAGCCCCCCTTTCCCTTTCTAGTGGAGTTTAGCCCCCCATACTCTTTTGTTGGGTTGGTCTGCAAAAATGATGTAATTTTATTAATATCTGAGTGTAACTAATTTTTACAATATTGGGCTCACTAGCCTTTTAACATCTAGGCTATCTGGACTAATAATCACATAGGCACTCTGGCCTATAATATCCTAGCTCACTAGCCTATAAAACATATGTACAATTATGACTGAGGATCAACCTAGGGGTATTACAAGAGGAAGGGACAAAATTATTCCAAGTCACATTCCCACAAGAATGATAAATCCATCTCTGAATGGGGTTGTGATAAGATGAAGACTCGTAAAGTTGACTCAGAAATCCTTAAAGTTGACTACCCCAGTCCTCATCACTCCCCAAGGCCTGGGAAGGGATGAACAAGAAACTAGAAGATGCCCGATAATTACTTGAGGGGAGGCTGGAAAATAGGGATGTCAAATTTCTTCTCAAAGCATCCAACCTACCCTTGAAGTCTAAGGAAAAGTTTTTCCTTGGAGATAACTTGGGACAAAGAACATGTTTCCTAGCCACATCCTCAGTGACATAGCGAGATGAAGGAAAAGAAGGAGGCTGTAAAGTCTTATCACAAGAATTCTGCTCCGAGCAAATCATGACCTCATCTTCATCAAAGTTAGAGCATACAGGTGGTCGAAAATATTCTTCGTAGAACAAATCCAAGTGCTCAAAATAATAAGTATCAAACTCCTCAAGATATGATCAAAAATCATCACGAGAATGTTGCACTAAGTCATCCTTGGGTGGTTGGAACAAATCTGTAATCATGTCATCTTCTCACTACCAAGAATCTGAATCAGTAGCAATCACATATGGTTGTTGTAAAGGAAACAATTGAAGATGATCTTCAATGTCGTAAATAGGATCTCCACTAGGACAAATCACATCCCATTTATGTCTCCCAACATGTATAAACTCATCAATGTTTTCAATCACATCATTTCTTTGATCATAACATGAAGGGTCTAATGCATCCAAGGGTTCCTCTAACACTTCTTCATTTTCCGAATCATGAAACAAAGACTCATCAAGAATTTGGAAAGGGAATTAACTTACCATATCCTCTTCTTCTTGCGAAGGAGAAATGGCAACTTGGATGACTTCATCAAATGGAGGAGCAAGCACCAGTGCTTTGTCTTAATGAGGAGCCTCTTCTTCGAGATCAAAATGTTCTTCATTCAAGTCTTCGTTGTCTTCAATAGAATCATGAGGTAATTATTGCTCCTCTTCAAGGGATAGGTAGCCCTCTTCATTAATCTCCTCTTCAACTTCTTGTTTGTCAATGGTTTCTTCATCTTCCTCAATAGGTCTAGAACATAATCCTTCCCTTTGGAGGGTCATTATGAGATTGTGGAAAGTGCCTTCATATATTTACGTTATCAGGGTCCACCTTTTGAGGAATTCCTCAATGAAGATTGTAAGATAAAATATACTCTTTGGTTTAAGAGTATGCTCAACCCAATCCTTTTGTATTGTTTCCAGGGATAAAAAAAAATCTTATCAACACATCTTGATGTGTCACGTCTATCTTTGAAACATACTTCAAGAAATTCACTACATGAGTAACAAACAAGGATGGGTCTCCATCAAATTTTGGACAATTTCTTCCCCAACTTGGAGAAAAGTGATTTGGGTATCCCAGAATATTTTCATTATCTAGGCAGGGAAACATTTTGTGAAGAGATCATCATGACATAATCCCATTACTTGAAAATATGCAATATCACAAAGTTGAGAGCAAGATGACACCTCAGAATATACCCGTGGAGTCGCCAAATGATCTCTTTAGGATCATCAAAGGAAGGTGAGGGAACTACCCTTGGTGGAGTCGTCGGGTAAACTTGCAAGATACGGGATTCAGGAGAAGTTCACCAAATATGTGTCATTGAGAAGAATGACTCAATCCTCTTCGGTAATGGCACCAAAATGTTATCATAGGATTTGTAGTTGTGCAAATCCCAACACAAGATCCCCAAATCTTACGTAACTATAGAAAATTCTACCATTGTCACCTTAGTAGGAAATCCCCTCATTTTAGAAATGAAGGAGGTCCACCACAGGGGAAGCTTCCCCGGTGACCTCAAAGGATCAAAATAGCAAGTTTGTTAGCCAATCCTACCGCCCCATCTCTTGATCACCTAAGTCGAGGTCTAGGTCAAGGAAACAAAGAGGGATGCAAATGTTTGAGTACCTGCCCATAACAATAACACTTATAACATATAGATAATGATTTACAAGCAAGTAATACCTCTTTAGGACACTAGACAATGAAATTTTCTATGGCTGTTATGAAATTGCAGTAGTACAACAATTTATAACAACAATGAAATAATTATAACAACAACAATAATTACACTTCAGAATTGCAACAATTCACCATGCAAACTTAGCGTTAATTCAATACAACATTGTCCAATTGTTAGATGCAAATTCTGGGTATGTTAGGCCACTATTAGAGCAATGTATGCAACAAATTAGAGTATGTTAGTATTGTTGTAGAAAACTTTTGCAATAACAACAATTTTATTAGTTAATTAACTTAAGTTAGTGTTAGTAGAGTTAGCAGGAAGCTCGAGAGAATAAGAATAGAGAGTTTGTTGACCACTTTCACCATAAGAGAGCTTGAAGATTAGTGCCTTTGAGGGCTATGGAGTCTTTATAACAAAAATACAACAATGCTTGAACATTGAGATAGAAAAGATTAAGAGGTAGGGCTTAAACTCTAAGGTGCTAGCACATTAGGGCCTTAGGGTTTAAGCCTTAAAGAGAAGGATGCTATAGTGCAAGCACTTTTGGGCTCTAGCAACCTTTTCTCCCTTCTTAATACTTCAACTAAGTCAAGAAACCAAGTGTCTAGGGCTTAAATCCTAAAGTGATACTTTAGGGCTTTAGGATTCTAACCCTAACAAGGAGATTTCATTAATTTTGAACAAGAATAACCTTGTGAGAGGAGGAAGCACTTATGCTCCTCTCTTAGGGTTTCACCAAGCAAGACATATAGCACGAAAAAGATAAATTACCATGAACATTTGATAACAAAAAGATAAAATTTCAGAAATTTCACTTACTTCACCAAGATAGCATGAGACAAAACCCTAATTGCAGAAATTCCATCCAAAAATCAACAAAAGCATCCACAAAATGATCCTCCAAGCAAGTCACATGAGTGTAGAAGAGAGAGATAGCCAAATAGGGAAACAATTTCAAACTTGTTCTCTCACAAATGGTGAGAAGATGTGATGATTAAATGAAATGTCAAGTGGCTTTATTTATATGGAGCCATATTGACCTATTTGTCCACTTTAAATTGTCAACGACAAAACATAAGAGGGTTGACCCCTTTAATTTTCCCTTGCAATATACAAAAAACAAATTTTACATGAAATAAAACCCTAGATGGGTGACGTCATGCCCTATAAGGTTGACGTAGGCTCTCTAAGTGCAACGTCAATCATGAGGAGGGAGATGTTGGGCCTCAAAAGGCCACGTGTCATGCTCTCATGTGCCAAAGTGCCCTGCCATGGGTCTCCTCCTATCAAGCTACCTTCAGAACCATCTCATCCATCAAACCCTATCCCTCCAAGGTGACGTCAAGGGCTAAGATGTGACGTCCCAAGCCTTTAAAGGCCAACGTCCAAGTGGAGAAGGGTGCAACCTCATCCTCTAGTGATGTCAAGGTGCCTCCAAAGGTAATGTCCTTCACTCTCAAGGTGCAATTCTCATAATCAATGGTCACCACATGCGGGGTCCAATGTCCATCCTGGCCTTGCAAAGATAAACAAGTATGCCCTCCCAGGGTCCACAAGTCACATGAATCATGCAAAGTAAGCCACATTTAATACAAGAACCACCCAAACATGTGCATCAAATCTCCCCTTTTCAAATTAAACAAATGCTCAGAGACCTTATAAGTTTTTCCCAATTTAGGTATGGGAGGGGTGTCATGGTGCTCTATTGGGTAAGCTAATCCCCAAGTCAAGGAATATTTCCCAAGAGGACCCTATCTAGATCATATGATGAGTGTGAGGTGGATTGGGGGAGGAGTTTTGGGCATAGGGTTCTTGACATATCAAGGGTTCATATTGTCTCATTTATGGGTGCCTTTGTGGAGGGTGTGCTGTATCTTTCGTTTGTAATGCAACATTTTTCCAAGCCCTTGCCATCAATTTATTATGGTCCAAAAATTGAATGCTATGTGCAGTGGAAAGTAAAGATCACCGCAATGCCACTTGAAGTTAGGAACACATTGAGTGCCATATGCATTGAAAATTAAAAGACATTGCAAATGCATTCCCCAACAAGCGAGACATTTATTAATTATATGTTTATAAGGTCCTTGATTTTTATGGAGAAGCATTTCATTGCTCTTAGGACCTTAGTGCGATCATCTAGAGGGATATTTCATTGTATTTTATCTTTTTCCAGCTACAATACCTCTATGATTTCAACCCATTCTTCCCATGAAATGAGGTACAATCCCTTCTTGGGGTCAATGAGCCCAGAAACCCAAAAGACGAGGAAATGAAAGGGAAGAAGTGTGGAAAGTGGTAGGTATGAGTGGGGAATGGTACGATGACCCTTCAAGGAACCACCCAGTAGCAACCCTTTTCTCAAGGGTGACCAACTTTCCAGGAAACCATGTCAACCACCAAGGTGAAATTAGGCAAAAGGTATAATTTCCAAGCAAACGTTCCATAATCAAGAAGGATTCTTTGCAACATGTTCAAATGCTTAAAAAATTAAAGTGACACTTTCCACGAGACTAGACTTGTTACCTCATGAAGCAAGCCCTGTTGTCTTCTTGGAGCCAAGTTAGTGTAGTGGATGTTGCTTTGCTAAAATGACAATGATGGTGAACTGCGGTGAAATGGAGGGGATCTATGGGTTGTGCTATGCATCGAGATATCGACACTCCATGTCTGTTACCTGTGGGCCTTGAGACATCATCTCCTTAGTTACCCCTAGATTTACCCCTAGATTGGGGGGGGTGGTAACAGTCCGAACACAGGTGTTAATTGGGGCAACAAAATGGGAAGTGCACCACTGTCACCTCAATACACTTTCCCCTTCACTTTAGACTAGCTCCCAAAATCAAGGGGGGTATTCCTATTTAAATAAGTAAACCTCTTTAAGTGAATTAAAACCATGCAAGCTTATGATTTACTTTAATGAATCCAAAATATATGTAACAAGACCATGCACAAGGATTCCAATAAGTGATTAAATGCTTTAAAGATAAACAACTAGAAACAATGGCAATGACCACAAGTATATCCACTTGAAAGAGAGGGTTAGGAGCTAGTGGATGTGTGTACCAAATTTGACATGTAAGATAAATCACATTGGCAACTTTAGACTTGCATTTATATCTATCCCTCAACAAATGAAACTTCAAAAAAGTTTAGAACCACTTTTAAGCTACTTTAGGGCACAAATAGTGAAGACAATTATCATGAATCAATGGTGCAATGCGTGTTTGCGATTACCAATTTATTAAATTCTAAGAAGGGACAACATTAAGGATATCCTTGAACCTCTAAATCAATTTTATGATTAAAAAAACATAGAAATTTCATATTTAGAGCATGAAAAAGACCATCCCAGAGAAAGATTAGATTATGCACTAGAGAACAAGAGGTATTGGATGCTTCCACTTGGGTAAGAGATATGCTATGCAACAACATGCCAACAAGTGTTAGAAACAAGTTCTGAATATAGATAACCATCAGCCAAGCAAGAACTTGCAAAAAAAGTGGTGAAACCCCCTAGGGTTTCCACATTAGCACTTGGAATTCACTAAAATAATCCCCAAATAAAATATGAGCAATTATAAGCACTTGAGAGATTAAATTCACCATTAGATATGTAATATAAACTTTTATTATCAATCTAGAAATGAAACAGGGGCTAGGTATGAGTAAGAATACACCTTTGAGCACCAAACCCTAGTCCTAGAGTTTCATGATATCTGATTTTTATTGCTGAAATTTAATTTCCAGATTTGAGAAATGCCTTAAATCAGCTCACAAAACATTAGATAATACCTTGAAGCACCTTTCTATAGGGCCATTTTTCCTTCTTAGGGTTCGAAATCATCAATTAAGCACAAACCCATGAGTAAGCTAGTATAGGAAATTAAATGAACCGTAAACTTTGCACTAGACTATGAAAGAAATCTAAATAAAGTCTTTTTTTGTTGTTAGATTTTTCACTGTTAAATTTATTTCTAAAACAAAAACAAAAAAAGTATTTTTTATTTTTTATTTTTAGGGTTTTTTTGTTGGTTCTTGAGAGAAGACAAGTGTCTTTCTCCTAAAATTAGCCCACAACACATTAGATAAGACCTTGAAGCACCTTTCTATAGGGCCATTTTTCCTTCTTAGGGTTAGAAATCATCAATTAAGCACAAACCCTTGAATAAGCTAGTCTAGGAAATTAAATGAACCATTAACTTTGCATTGGAATATGAAATAAATCTTTTTTTTTTTTTTTTTTGTATTTTTCACCATTAAATTTATTTCTAAAACAAAAAAAAAGTATTTTTTTTGGATATGTAGGGTTTTTTGGTCGGTTCTTGGGAGAAGACAAGTGCCTTTCTCCTAAAATCAACCCACAAAACATTAGATAAGACCTTGAAGCACCTTTCTATAGGGCCATTTTTCCTTCTTGGGGTTAGAAATCATCAGTTAAGCACAAACCCTTGGATTTTTAGGGTTGTTTTGGTTGATTCTCAGGAGAAGACATTTGTTTTTCTCCTATTAGGGCTTATGGGGTTAAGAAGTATGTCCATTTGAGATTTGGTCACTTCTATCTTAAGGATTAGGACAGGATATTAGAACCCTAAGGGCATAATATCTCTAGCCTAATCAAGATAAGGTATGAAGACCAAGGCCCTACAAGAAGGGATTCCACAAGGAGAAAAAACCTTCACCAACAAGATCAATTATGCCTTGAGTAAAATACCTAAAACCCTTGTTAAGGAACCAGAGGAAAAACAAGACAAGAGATTGAATACTTATCAAACCAACAAAGGAATATGGAAGATATATAAACCCTAGATGTCTTCCTTCCAAGTAGTTAATTAACCCTTCAAATAGATCGATCTTTCTGGTTAGTAAAATTCTTGAACATTCACAACTAATATTTGACGCACCGAGAAAATAACCAAGAAAGAGAGAGCTCCAAGAATGACACCAAAACCTTCAATAGGTAGATATTCAACAAATTGTAATTTCAAATAATGTCCAACAACAACAACGATTTGAAATGAGATGAGAGCCTTTATTTATAGATGAGGATTCTACATCCTTCTCATTCTTTATTATTTTCTATCTCCCAAAAATTAGCTTGGGAGAATCACAAAAAGAAACTTACCATCCAAACAATGAAGGAGACTAAGTCAAATACAAGTAAAATATGCAACATGTGTAATAAAAGCCTCATGAGATGGGTTTGTCCCACAAAGAAGGAGATAGACTTGGTGAAGGAGCTCAACATTCCATCAAAAGAGTGTAGTGGAAGTCTCCCAAGCATGAAAAGTGCCAATGTCTAGCCTCTAAGTGTGGAACGACCTCATGGAAAGGGTGAGAAAAGCCACAAAAAGTGGATGGATCCTCAAATAATGCTCGTAAACCCTCAAAATATGTTTCGAAGGTATGACCATGTCCATATCTCATGTCAAGGCACCTCCATGAAGCATGGAAGTGACCCTCCAAGTCAAAAAATGGGTCATAAAACCCTTAATGGATAAAGTGACGTCCAAATGAGTGGGTTCAACCCTCAAACCAAGTGTAGAATAGCTCAAAATATGGAAACATATGATAGCACTCTAGGATCCTCAATGTTGCATGTGTAGAGGTGACCCGTGTAAGTGAAAATAACCCATATGTGTATCAGAGGATGTGACCAGTCCCTCGGGATACGTGTACTGGCTGAAGAACCGTGAGACTACCTTGGGAAAAATGAAACCAAGTGAGCATCTACAGAATTATCTCCAAGAGTAGATGACCAAAGTGTGATACATACATAAGACAAGGTTCCATGCTTAGGCATAAGATATATGTGCTTTAAATAGGTATGACAATCTTTACAACATGAGCAACACTTTTACATTATATACAAAGTGAGAGAGACTAACAACTCCTTTAGATCACATGTCCCAGTAGATCCATCCCAAGACGCTCTCATGCCTACCTAGATCATAAATGATCAACACGATAACAAGTTACTGACACTAAGGGACAGTCAGTCGAAGTCATGAAATCAATGCATATCTTGAAATGGTGAGTAAAAAGATAGACCATGACCGACCTCAAGGGGTCTGGAGATACCATCTAGGCCCCTCACCGATACATAGACATATAAGCATGGCACAATACAATATCTCCATACAAATAAAACTACACTTTTGTCTCACCATGATATAATGGTGTACACAATTTGCTCATATGATGAATCACATTCAATGAAAAAATATAGGGTACACTGAAGTGAATCTGAGGTGTAATAGTTGGCTCCAACTTGGGGACATGTTCTCTTCTCAGGAGTGCATGAGAACTCCAAAATCTCCAAAACCTATAGACCTAAAAAACTCTCAACGAATGGTTTTCATATGCAGGGGTGGGTGAAGCCTCCCACCCACCCCTGCATTTGACAACCTTTGAGCACCAAAGGGGCTAGGTATGAGTAAGAATACACCTTTGAGCACCAAAACCTAACCTTAGAGTTTCACGATGTCTGGTTTTTATTGTTGAAATTTAATTTCTAGATTTGAGAAATGCCTAAAATCAACCCACAAAACATTAGATAATACCTTGAAGCACCTTTCTATAGGGCCATTTTTCCTTCTCAGGCTTCGAAATCATCAATTAATAACAAACCCGTGAATAAGCTAGTATAGGAAATTAAATGAATCGTAAAATTTGCACTAGACTATGAAAGAAATCTAAATAAAGATTTTTTTTTGTTGGATTTTTCACCGTTAAATTTATTTCTATAACAAAAACAAAAAAAGTATTTTTTTTGGATTTTTAGGGTTTTTTTTGTTGGTTCTTGAGAGAAGACAAGTACCTTTCTCCTAAAATCAGCCCACAAAACATTATATAAGACCTTGAAGCACCTTTTTATAGGGCCATTTTTCCTTCTTAGGGTTAGAAATCATCAATTAAGCACAAACCCTTGAATAAGCTAGTCTAGGAAATTAAATGAACCATTAACTTTGCACTAGACTATGAAATAAATCTAAATATTTTTTTTTTTGTATTTTTCACCATTAAATTTATTTCTAAAACAAAAAAAAGTGATTTTTTGAATTTCTAGGGTTTTTTTGGTTGGTTCTTGGGATAAGACGAGTGCCTTTCTCCTAAAATCAACCCACAAAACATTAGATAAGACCTTGAAGCACCTTTCTATAGGGCCATTTTTCCTTCTTGGGGTTAGAAATAATCAATTAAGCACAAACCCTTGGATTTTTAGGGATTTTTTAGTTGGTTCTTAGGAGAAGACATGTGTTTTTTCTCCTATTAGGGCTTACGGGGTTAAGAAGTATGCCCCTTTGAGTTTTGGTCACTTTTATCTTAAGGATTAAGGCAGGATATTAGAACCCTAAGGGCATAATATCTCTAGCCTAATCAAGATAAGGTATGAAGACCAAGACCCTACAAGAAGGGATTCCACAAGGAGAAAAAACCTTCACCAACAAGATCAATTATTCCTTGAGTAAAATACCTAAAACCTTATTAAGGAACCGGAGGAAAAACAAGACAAGAGATATAAAACTTATCAAACCAACAAAGAAATATGGAAGAGATATAAACCCTAGATGTCTTCCTTCCAAGTAGTTAATTAACCCTTCAAATAGATCGATCTTTTTGGCTAGTAAAATTCTTGAACATTCACAACTAATATTTGACGCACCGAGAAAATAACCAAGAAAGAGAGAGCTCCAAGAATGACACCAAAACCTCCAATAGGTAGATATTCAACAAATTGTAATTTCAAATAATGTCCAACAACAACAACAATTTGAAATGAGATGAGAGCCTTTATTTATAGATGAGGCTTCTACATCCTTCTCATTCTTTATTATTTTCTATCTCCCAAAAATTAGCTTGGGAGAATCACAAAAAGTAACTTACCATCCAAACAATGAAGAAGGAGATAGACTTGGTGAAGGAGCTCAACATTCCATCAAAAGAGTGTAGTGGAAGTCTCCCAAGCATGAAAAGTGCCAATGTCTAGCCTCTAAGTGTGGAACGACCTCATGGAAAGGGTGAGAAAAGCCACAAAAAGTGGATGGATCCTCAAATAATGCTCGTAAACCCTCAAAATATGTTTTGAAGGTATGACCATGTCCATATCTCATGTCAAGGCACCTCCATGAAGCATGGAAGTGACCCTCCAAGTCAAAAAATGGGTCATAAAACCCTTAATGGATAAAGTGATGCCCAAATGGGTGGGTTCAACACTCAAACCAAGTGTAGAATAACTCAAAAGATGGAAACATATGAGAGAACTCTAGGATCCTCAATGTTGCATGTGTAGAGGTGACTTGTGCAAGTGAAAAAAACCCATATGTGCATCAGATGATGTGACCAGTCCCTTGGATGAAGAACCGTGAGACTACCTTGGGAAACATGAAACTAAGTGAGCATTTGCAGAATTATCTCCAAGAGTAGATGACCAAAGTGTGATACATACCTAAGACAAGGTTCCATGCTTAGGCATAAGATATATGTGCTTTAAATAGGTATGACAATCTTTACAACATGAACAACACTTTTACATTATATACAAAGTGAGAGAGACTAACAACTCCCCTAGATCGTGTGTCCTAGTTGATCCATCCCAAGACACTCTCATGCCTACCTAGTTCATAAATGATCGACACGATGACAAGTTATTGACACTAAGGGGCAATCAGTCGAAGCCATGAAAGCAATGCATATCCTGAAATGGTGACTAAAAGGATAGACCATTACTGACCTCAAGGGGTCTGGAGATACCACCTAGGCCCCTCACCGATACATAGACATCTAAGCATGGCACAATACAATATTTGCATACAAATACAACTACACTTTTGTCTCACCATGATATAATGGTGTACACAATATGCTCATATGATGAATCACATTCAACGAAAAAATATAGGATACACTGAAGTGAATCTGAGGTCTAATAGTCGGCCCCAACTTGGGGACATGTGCTCCTCTCAGGAGTGCATGAGAACTCCAAAATCTCCAAAACCTGTAGACCTAAAACATTGTCAACCAATGGTTGTCAAATGCAGGGGTGGGTGAAGCCTCCCACCCACCCCTGCATTTGACAACCTTTGAGCACCAAAGGGGCTAGGTATGAGTAAGAATACACCTTTGAGCACCAAACCCTAGCCTTAGAGTTTCACGATATCTGATTTTTATTGTTGAAATTTAATTTCAAGATTTGAGAAATGCCTTAAACCAACCCACAAAACGTTAGATAATACCTTGAAGCGCCTTTCTATAGGGCCATTTTTCCTTTTTAGGGTTCGAAATCATCAATTAAGCACAAAACCGTGAATAAGCTAGTATAGGAAATTAAATTAATCGTAAACTTTGCACTAGATTATGAAAGAAATCTAAATAAAGATTTTTTTTTTGGATTTTTCACCGCTAAATTTATTTCTAAAACAAAAGCAATTTTATTTTTTTTTGGATTTTTAGGGTTTTTTTTTTGGTTCTTGAGAGAAGACAAGTGCCTTTCTCCTAAAATCAGCTCACAAAACATTAGATAAGACCTTGAAGCACCTTTTTATAGGGCCATTTTTCCTTCTTAGGGTTAGAAATCATCAATTTAGCACAAACCCTTGAATAAGCTAGTCTAGGAAATTAGATGAACCATTAATTTTGCACTAGACTATGAAATAAATCTAAATATATATTTTTTGTATTTTTCACCTTTAAGTTTATTTCTAAAACAAAACAAAAAAAGTATTTTTTTTGGATTTGTAGGGTTTTTTTGGTTGGTTCTTTGGAGCAGACAAGTGCCTTTCTCCTAAAATCAGCCCACAAAACATTAGATAAGACCTTGAAGCACCTTTCTATAGGGCCATTTTTCCTTCTTGGGGTTAGAAATCATCAATTAAGCACAAACTTTTGGATTTTTAGTCTTTTTTTGGTTGGTTCTCAGGAGAATACATGTGTTTTTCTCCTGTTAGGGCTTATGGGGTTAAGAAGTATGCCCCTTTGAGATTTGGTCACTTCTATCTTAAGGATCAGGGCAGGATATTTGAACCCTAAGGGCATAATATCTCTAGCCTAATCAATATTAGGTATGAAGACCAAGGCCCTACAAGAAGGGATTCCACAAGGAGAAAAAACCTTCACCAACAAGATCAATTATGCCTTGATTAAAATACCTAAAACCCTTGTTAAGGAACCCAAGGAAAAACAAGACAAGAGATTGAACACTTATCAAACCAACAATGGAATATGGAAGAGATATAAACCCTAGATGTGTTCCTTCCAAGTAGTTAATTAACCCTTCAAATAGATCGATCTTTCTGGCTAGTAAAATTCTTGAACATTCATAACTAATATTTGACACACCGAGAAAATAACCAAGAAAGAGAGAGCTCCAAGAATGACACCAAAACCTCCAATAGGTAGATATTCAACAAATTGTAATTTCAAATAATGTCCAACAACAACAACGATTTGAAATGAGATGAGAGCCTTTATTTATAGATGAGGCTTCTACATCCTTCTCATTCTTTATTATTTTCTATCTCCCTAAAATTAGCTTGGGAGAATCACAAAAAGTAACTTACCATCCAAACATTGAAGGAGACTAAGTCAAATACAAGTAAAATATGCGACATGTGTAATAAAAACCTCATGAGATGGGGATGTCCCACAAAGAAGGAGATAGACTTGCTGAAGGAGCTCAACATTCCATTAAAAGAGTGTAGTGGAAGTCTCCCAAGCATGAAAAGTACCAATGTCTAGCCTCTAAGTGTGTAACGACCTCATGGAAAGGGTGAGAAAAGCCACAAAAAGCGGACGGATCCTCAAATAATGCTCGTAAACCCTCTAAATATGTTTCAAAGGTATGACCATGTTCATATCTCATGTCAAGGCACCTCCATGAAGCATGGAAGTGACCCTCCAAGTCAAAAAATGGGTCATAAAACCCTTAATGGATAAAGTGACGTCCAAATGAGTGGGTTCAACCCTCAAACCAAGTGTAGAATAACTCAAAAGATGGAAACATATGAGAGATCTCTAGGATCCTCAATGTTTCATGTGTAGAGGTGACTCGTGCAAGTGAAAATAACCCATATGTGCATCAGAGGATGTGACCAGTCCCTTGGGATACATGTACTGGTTGAAGAACCGTGAGACTACCTTGGGAAACATGAAACTAAGTGAGCATCTGCAGAATTATCTCCAAGAGTAGATGACCAAAGTGTGATACATACCTAAGACAAGGTTCCATGCTTAGGCATAAGATATATGTGCTTTAAATAGGTATGACAATCTTTACAACATGAACAACACTTTTACATTATATACAAAGTGAGAGAGACTAACAACTCCCCTAGATCACGTGTCTCAGTTGATCCATCCCAAGACGCTCTCATGCCTACCTAGTTCATAAATGATCGACACGATGACAAGTTACTAGCACTAAGGGACAATCAGTCGAAGCCATGAAAGTAATGCATATCTTGAAATGGTGACTAAAAGGATAGACCATGACCGACCTCAAGGGGTCTGGAGATACCACCTAGGCCCCTCACCGATACATAGACATGTAAGCATGGCACAATACAATATCTGCGTACAAATACAACCACACTTTTGGCTCACCATGATATAATGGTGTACACAATCTGCTCATCTGATGAATCACATTTAGTGAAAAAATATAGGGTACACTGTAGTGAATTTGAGGTGTAATAGTTGGCTCCAACTTGGGAACATGTGCTCCTCTCAAGAGTGCATGAGAACTCCAAAATATCCAAAACCTGTAGACCTAAAACATTCTCAACCGATGGTTGTCAAATGCAGGGGTGGGTGAAGACACAAGTGCCTTGTTCCCTTCCTTAAGATAGAACAAATCTATGTGTAAATGAAATAATAATCAAGCCCATGTTAGTAGCACCAAATCTTAGAGAAAATACATACATGTGATAATCATCTTACTTTATTCTAAAATAAAATAACAGTGCAGAAAGACACAAATAAATCTAATGCTTATGCTAAAGAGCCTATTCAATCTAAACTATTCTAACATAATAACATAACATGCTAAGTAAATTCATAAATCCAATGAAACCATTTGATGAGTTCATCACTACCATAAAATTTACCTTTTTTCTTTGTCATAAACCAAAACTATGAAACATCAAACCTTAAGTAAACATATGTTGGCCTTTCCTTCATTCCTTGGCCAAAATATGAAGTAGGATCATTATCATACAACAATAGGATGAAGGCATGCCAAAGTTGATCTGTATCGTTACGAGCTTATCAATCAAGAGGTGGATATGGCTAATGTAATCATGTTTCTTGACATAAGCATAGTACAAACCATCATCATTACTCATCAAACCATCAAGCAAGAGGGGCTTCGAGGGTGGCTCCAATAGAAACATACAAGAAGATTGCTACCTCTCATTGCCATTCTCAATCATATATATGGATGAAACATGAGAAAACCCATCAGATCTGAAGAAAAAAAAATGTAAATCCATGACTCATGGTTGATTTCCCTTGCACATGAGGCTGAAAATATCTGCAAGATACCCAAGATTGAATATGTTGTTGTCTACAAAATATTACAACCTCAAAAACATCATCACTGGATGGATTTTCCTACATACGAAAGTCATGAGTTGGTGACCTCCATGGTTGAAACATTTTTGCTGTCATTTGGCCATGAAAACCTCTTTTGTGTACTTGTAAATCAACCTTATTGGGGGGGATGACATGGTTTCTCATGCATCGTGAAGTTATCTTTACATTCACTAATTGTGTTTAGCTTTTGTACAAGACCAAAATTTTGCAATATTATCTTTAAAACCATCATCATATGTATCGTAAATGGGATCCCCATCAAAATAAAAACATCTTAGATCCTATTTATGTCTTTCAATATGGAGAAAAACATCAACATTCTTAATCTCTTTGTTGTCATGCTCTTCATCAAATAAGGGGCTCTCCATTATATTTTCCTTTTTCAAGTTGCTAAAGGATGTACCATAAAGCTCAAATGCTTGGAAAGGAGTGTAACATATCAAATTTTTGCATTTATGTGAAGGAAAAGGTACATATGCTTGGATGATCTTGCTATCAAGACTCTCTTCACAAGTTTGACCTTTAGATGAATTGTGAGATGTTTCTTGATTTTCACTGGAAGCATGAAAATATTA
>JASDQU010185931.1:1901-12294 GCA_032191745.1 Picea mariana | reverse complement strand
TAGCCTAATTTCCCAGCGTGCTAATGATATCTCTATCCTAGTTTTGGTTCATACTCGCAGTGTTTCCTGGCATACTTTTATTTCTTGGCAACTGTCTTCCCATAATCTGTTGTCCGGGCTGCGTTAGTGGAGATCTTTATGCGATTCCAGTGTTCTAGAGAATACAATAGATGCCTTTCTCATCTCATTCTATTTAATCAATAATATATATGAATATCATCTCATATACATTTGTACATATCATTTCATATCCATCCAGAAAGTTGTATGCCCGGCTTGTACAGTTCATATTATCTCATATACCTCCAGAAAGTTGTATGCCCTGAGAGAGGCTTGTACAGTTTCAGAAAGTTGTATGCCCTTTCTCATCTCATTCTATTTAATCAATAATATATGTGAATATCATCTCATATACATCCATCCAGAAAGTTGTACATATCATCTTATATACATCCAGAAAGTTGTATGCCCTGAGAGAGGCTTGTACAGTTCACATCATCAGTTCATATCATCTCATATACATCCAAAAAGTTGAAAGTTGAGAGAGGCTTGTACAGTTCACATCATCAGTTCATATCATCTCATATACATCCAGAAAGTTGAAAGTTGAGAGAGGCTTGTACAGTTTCAGAAAGTTGTATTCCCTTTCTCATCTCATTCTATTTAATCTGTGAATATTATCTCATATACATCCATCCAGAAAGTTGTACGTATCATCTCATATACATCCAGAAAGTTGTATGCCCTGAGAGAGGCTTCTCATCTCATATACATCCAGAAAGTTGTATGCCCTGAGAGAGGCTTCTCATCTCATATACATCCAGAAAGTTGTATGCCCTGAGAGAGGCTTGTACAGTTCATATCATCTCATATACATCCAGAAAGTTGTATGCCCTAAGAGAGACTTGTACAGTTTCCGAAAATTGTATGCACTTTCTCATCTCATTCTATTTAATCAATAATATATCTGAATATCATCTCATATACATCCATCCAAAAAGTTGTACATATCATCTCATATACATCCAGAAAGTTGTGTGCCCTGAGAGAGGCTTGTACAGTTCATATCATCTCATATACATCCAGAAAGTTGTATGCCCTGAGAGAGGCTTGTACAGTTTCAAAAAGTTGTATTCCCTTTCTCATCTCATTCTATTTAATCTGTGAATATCATCTCATATACATCCATCCAGAAAGAAAGTTGTACATATCATCTCATATACATCCAGAAAGTTGTATGCCTTGAGAGAGGCGTGTACAGTTCATATCATCTCATTTACATACAGAAAGTTGTATGCCCTGAGAGAGGCTTGTACAGTCATTTCATATACATTCAGAAAGTTTTATGCCCTGAGAAAGACGCTTGTACAGTTTCAGAAAGTTGTATGCCCTGATAGAAGCTTATATACTTTGGGAAGGGATTTTTATTTATGGGAATAAGAGTCTACTTCAACCTAATATGTCCTTAGGCAGGGCTATACATAACATAGAAATAACACTTGGAAAGGGTGGACAATTAGCTAAAGCGCAGGTGCTGTAGCAAAATTGATTGCAAAAAAGGGTGGACAATTAGCTAGAGCTGCAGGTGCTGTAGCAAAATTGATGGCAAAAGAAGATCGGCCACATTTATCATCTCCTCTCCTACCTAGGACGTCGAGCCTGCTTGCGCATCCTCGTCCCACTTATTAGGGTGAGCCATCCTTCCTCAAACTCTCCTACGGTCCTACCTAGCCATCCTTCCTGGCCTGGAAGCCTTGTTAGTTAGTAAAACCATATGAAAGAAGACTGATCAAATGAATTTCCTCTCCTCATTTTGTAAGGCCGCGGGCAGGAATTCTTTTTGAGTCTTCTGCAGTCACTTCCGAACGAAGGGCAACTCCCTCATGCGGGCTCATTGAACCATTCCTTCTTTCCATCTTTAGCACCTTTCCAACCGGAGCCACTTCATACACGAGCAATCATCTCTGCGATTTCTTACATGCTGGCTTTCCCTTTTCCTTTTCGAGCTGGTTCTGGTGATCTCATCTCCTTACCAAACCATTCGGTTATATTTTATCTGTGGCGAAAAATTTAAAAAATTAAAAACCTAATCTATCTATAAAAGAAACTCTCATAGTAAATTAACCTTACAACGTTACATTTTTATTGTTCCATCTACCTGAAATCAAAAAAATGGTCATTGATTTTTATAATAAATCAATGGTCATGTGTCATCATAAAATGTTTAAAAAAAGGTTATATAATCAAAACAACCTTTATTTTGATTTTCCACGTGTCCTTGTGTGAGGAAACTTGATGTGCATTGTAAAATAGATTTTAGAGATAAAAACTTAGTATGAGAGCAAGCTAAATCTTACAAATTTGAGGAGTTAAAAATAATCATCAAAACTTTATTTCCTATTTGAGGATAAATGCCACTTTACTTAGTAAAGTAAACAACTATCAAATAATGTAATTTGAACGAAAATAATTTCAAACAATTAATTAATCAAATAAGAGGTATATTTGAAAAGAATTAATCAAATAAGAGGTATATTTGAAAAGAAATGTTTTCAACTGATCTATTGTGAAGAAAGGGACTACTAAAAGTTAATATTAGAGAATATGAAACTAATTCATCCAAGCAGTTTAATAAGCATCGTAGTTTAGAAGAATATTAGATTTACCTAGTTTAGAAGAATATTAGATTTACCTATAAGCAAGATAAACAAGAAATATTTTTTTAGCGAAAATAAGGGCTTCAATTAAAAAAAATAAAAATGGATGCTTGGTTTATATTGAAAGTTATTAGCTTTTTTTTATTCTTTAATAATCATTTTCTTAAGGCCAAAAAGAATGTATAAGGGAAAACTTTATTTGATTTGATCTTATCTTGTAAAAGAAGGGGAAAATTATAAAAATGCATAATTATAAAACAAAAATTAAGGGCTTGTAAAAATAACACATTATGCAGATTCCAAAACTATATCACCTAGCCTCCATTCTTTCACATATGTTTTAAAATTTGACTCTTAATTAAATTATTTTGATTCGCCAAATGCCCAATTAATTCATTAATGCACTGAATACCAAACCTTCATGAAATTGTAGATGCATTATGATAATCTGAATTTACGCAAATCGAGGGATATGTCCAAATAAACATACAAGCATTTTTTAACAACCAAGGAGCCAAAATACTCAAACGAGGCAGATAAGATAAAACACCAAATCTTCATCTTACTAAAAATAAGCCAAATAATCTATAAANACTATCAAATAATGTAATTTGAACGAAAATAATTTCAAACAATTAATTAATCAAATAAGAGGTATATTTGAAAAGAAATGTTGTCAAGTGATCTATTGCGAAGAAAGGGACTAGAAGCCAATATTAGAGAATAGGAAACTAATTCATCCGTTTAGTAAGCATGAAGAAAGGGACTAGAAGCCAATATTAGAGAATAGGAAACTAATTCATCCGTTTAGTAAGCATCGTAGTCCAGTAAGCATCGTAGTTTAGAAGAATTAGTAGATTTGCCTATGAGCAAGATAAACAAGAAATATTTTTTTTGTGAAAATAAGGGCTTCAATTAAAAAATTATGGATGCTTGGTTTAAATTGAAAGTTATTAGCTTTTTTTTATTCTTTAATAATCATTTTCTTAAGGCCCAAAAAGAATGCATAAGGGAAAACTTTATTGGCTTGTAAAAATAACACATTATGCAGATTCCAAAACTATATCACCTAGCTTCCATTTTTTGACATATGTTTTAAAATTTGACTTTTAATTAAATTATTTTATTAGCCAAATGCCCAATTAATTTATTAATGCGTTGAATACCAAACTTTCATGAAATTGTAGATGCATTATGATAATCTGAATTTACGCAAATCAAGGGATATGTCCAAATAAACATACAAGCATTTTTTAACAACCAAGGAGCCAAAATACTCAAACGACGTAGATAAGATAAAACACCAAATCTTCATCTTACTAAAAATAAGCCAAATAATCGATAAAAGGCACTTAAAACCAAACACCAAAGAAGGGAAACCATCAAAACATATTTTCCAATAAAGTGAGATAAAATGAAAATGAAGACAGCATTTTTCAAAAGTTTAATGGGGAGCCCTTTATTTTTTACACCTTCGTAGCATTTAATCTTTTCATGAACAATCTTTTCATGCTTCCATTGAAAATCAAGAAACATCTCACAATTCATCTAAAGGTCAAACTTGTGAAGAGAATCTTGATAGCAAGATCATCCAAGCATATGTACCTTTTCCTTCGCATAAATGCAAGAATTTGATATGTTACACTCCTTTCCAAGCATTTGAGCTTTATGGTACATCCTTTAGCAACTTGAAAAAGGAAAATATAATGGAGAGGCCCTTATTTGATGAAGAGCATGACAACAAAGAGATTAAAAATGTGGATGTTTTTCTCCATATTGAAAGACATAAATGGGATCTAAGATGTTTTTATTTTGATGGGGATCCCATTTACGATACATATGATGATGGTTTTAAAGATAAGATTGCAAAATTTTGGTCTTGTACAAAAGTTAAACACAATTAGTGAATGTAAAGATAACTTCACGATGCATGAGAAACCATGTCATCCCCCCAATAAGGTTGATTTACAAGTACACAAAGGAGGTTTTCATGGCCATATGACAACAAAAATGTTTCAACCATGGAGGTCCCCAACTCATGACTTTCGTATGTAGGAAAATCCATCCAGTGATGATGTTTTTGAGGTTGTAATATTTTGTAGACAACAACATATTCAATCTTGGGTATCTTGCAGATATTTTCAGCCTCATGTGCAAGGGAAATAAACCACGAGTCATGGATTTACATTTTTTTTTTCTTCAGATCTGATGGGTTTTCTCATGTTTCATCCATATATATGATTGAGAATGGCAATGAGAGGTAGCAATCTTCTTGTATGTTTCTATTAGAGCCACCCTCGAAGCCCCTCTTGCTTGATGGTTTGATGAGTAACGATGATGGTTTGTACTATGCTTATGTCAAGAAACATGATTACATTAGCCATATCCACCTCTTAATTGATAAGCTTGTAACGATACAGATCAACTTTGGCATGCCTTCATTCTATTGTTGTATGATAAAGATCCTACTTCATATTTTTGCCAAGGAATGAAGGAAAGGCCAACATATGTTTACTTGAGGTTTGATGTTTCATTGTTTTGGTTTATGACAAAGAAAAAAGGTAAATTTTATGGTAGTGATGAACTCATCAAATGGTTTCATTGGATTTATGACTTTACTTAGCATGTTATGTTATTATGTTAGAGTAGTTTAGATTGAATAGGCTCTTTAACATAAGCATTAGATTTATTTGTGTGTTTATGCACTATTATTTTATTTTAGAATAAAGTAAGATGATTCTCACATGTATGTATTTTCTCTGAGATTTGGTGCTACTAACATGTGCTTGATTATTATTTCATTTACACATAGATTCGTTTCTATCTTAAGGAAGGGAACAAGGCACTTGTGTCTTCACCCACCCCTGCATTTGACAACCATCGGTTGAGAATGTTTTAGGTCTACAKRTTTTGGATATTTTGGAGTTCTCATGCACTCTTGAGAGGAGCACATGTYCCCAAGTTGGAGCCRACTATTACACCTCARATTCACTAYAGTGTACCCTATATTTTTTYRCTRAATGTGATTCATCAKATGAGCAGATTGTGTACACCATTATATCATGGTGAGCCAAAAGTGTGGTTGTATTTGTACGCAGATATTGTATTGTGCCATGCTTASATGTCTATGTATCGGTGAGGGGCYTAGGTGGTATCTCCARACCCCTTGAGGTCGGTCATGGTCTATCCTTTTAGTCACCATTTCARGATATGCATTKCTTTCATGGCTTYGACTGACTKCCCCTTAGTGTCRGTAACTTRTCATCGTGTCRATCATTTATGAWCTAGGTAGGCATGAGAGCGTCTTGGGATGGATCTACTGGGACACSTRATCTAGGGGAGTTGTTAGTCTCTSTCACTTTGTATATAATGTAAWAGTGTTGCTCATRTTGTAAAGATTKYCATACCTATTTAAAGCACATATATMTTATGCCTAAGCATGGAACCTTGYCTTAKGTATGTATCACACTTTGGTCATCTACTCTTGGAGATAATTCTACAGATGCTCACTTAGTTTCATGTTTCCCAAGRTAGTCTCAYGGTTCTTCAGCYARTACAYGTATCCMAAGGGACTRGTCACATCCTTTGATGCACATATGGGTTATTTTCACTTGCACGGGTCACCTCTACACATGCAACATTGAGGATCCTAGAGAGCTCTCATATGTTTCCATCTTTTGAGCTATTCTACACTTGGTTTGAGGGTTGAACCCACACATTTGGACGTCACTTTATCCATTAAGGGTTTTATGACCCATTTTTTGACTTGGAGGGTCATTTCCATGCTTCATGGAGGTGCCTTGACATGAGATATGGACATGGTCATACCTTCAAAACATATTTTGAGGGTTTACGAGCATTATTTGAGGATCTGTCCGCTTTTTGTGGCTTTTCTCACCCTTTCCATGAGGTCGTTCCACACTTAGAGGCTATACATTGGCACTTTTCATGCTTGGGAGACTTCCACTACACTCTTTTGATCGAATGTTGAGATCCTTCACCAAGTCTATCTCCTTCTTTGTGGGACATCCCCATCTCATGAGGCTTTTATTACACATGTCGCATATTTTACTTGTATTTGACTTAGTCTCCTTCAATGTTTGCATGGTAAGTTACTTTTTGTGATTCTCCCAAGCTAATTTTAGGGAGATAGAAAATAATAAAGAATGAGAAGGATGTAGAAGCCTCATCTATAAATAAAGGCTCTCATCTCATTTCAAATCATTGTTGTTGTTGGACATTATTTGAAATTACAATTTGTTGAATATCTACCTATTGGAGGTTTTGGTGTCATTCTTGGAGCTCTCTCTTTCTTGGTTATTTTCTCGGTGCTTCAGATATTAGTTGTGAATGTTCAAGAATTTTACTAGCCAGAAAGATCGATCTATTTGAAGGGTTAATTTACTACTTGGAAGGAACACATCTAGGGTTTATATCTCTTCCATATTCCTTTGTTGGTTTGATAAGTGTTCAATCTCTTGTCTTGTTTTTCCTCGGGTTCCTTAACAAGGGTTTTAGGTATTTTAATCAAGGCATAATTGATCTTGTTGATGAAGGTTTTTTCACCTTGTGGAATCCCTTCTTGTAGGGCCTTGGTCTTCATACCTAATCTTGATTAGGCTAGAGATATTGTGCCCTTAGGGTTCTAATATCCTGCCCTAATCCTTAAGATAGAAGTGATCAAATCTCAAAGGGGCATACTTCTTAACCCCATAAGCCCTAATAGGAGAAAAACACATGTCTTCTCCTAAGAACCAACCAAAAAAACCCTAAAAATCCAAAGGTTTGTGCTTAATTGATGATTTCTAACCCCAAGAAGGAAAAATGACCCTATAGAAAGGTGCTTAAAGGTCTTATCTAATGTTTTGTGGGCTGATTTTAGGAGAAAGGCACTTGTCTTCTCCAAAGAACCAACCAAAAAAACCCTACAAATCTAAAAAAATTACTTTTTCTTTGTTTTATAAATAAATTTAACGGTGAAAATACAAAAAAAAATATTTAGATTTATTTCATAGTCTAGTGCAAAGTTAATGGTTCATATAATTTCCTAGACTAGCTTATTCAAGGGTTTGTGCTAAATTGATGATTTCTAACCCTAAGAAGGAAAAATGGCCCTATAAAAAGGTGCTTCAAGGTCTTATCTAATGTTTTGTGGGCTGATTTTAGGAGAAAGGCACTTGTCTTCTCTCAAGAACCAACAAAAAAAAACCATAAAAATCCAAAAAAAATATTTTTTTTTGTTTTTGTTTTAGAAATAAATTTTACGGTGAAAAATCCAAAAAAAAAAAAACTTTATTTAGATTTCTTTCATAATCTAGTGCAAAGTTTAGGGTTCATTTAATTTTCTATACTAGCTTATTCACAGGTTTGTGCTTAATTGATGATTTCGAACCCTAAGAAGGAACAATGGCCATATAGAAAGGTGCTTCAAGGTATTATATAATGTTTTGTGGGTTGATTTAAGGCATTTCTCAAATCTGGAAATTAAATTTCAACAATAAAAATCAGATATTGTGAAACTCTAAGGCTAGGGTTTGGTGCTCAAAGGTATATTCTTACTCATACCTAGCCCCTTTGGTGCTCAAAGGTTGTCAAATGCAGGGGTGGGTGGGAGGCTTCACCCACCCCTGCATTTGACAACCATCGGTTGAGAATGTTTTAGGTCTACAGGTTTTGGAGATTTTGGAGTTCTCATGCACTCCTGAGAGGAGCACATGTCCCCAAGTTGGAGTCGACTATTAGACCTCAAATTCACTTTAGTGTACCCTATATTTTTTCATTGAATGTGATTCATCATATGAGCAGATTGTGTACACCATTATACCATGGTGAGACAAAAGTGTAGTTGTATTTGTACGCAGATATTATATTCTGCCATGCTTAGATGTCTATGTATCGGTGAGGGGCCTAGGTGGTATCTCCAGACCCCTTGAGGTCGGTCATGGTCTATCCTTTTAGTCACCATTTCAGGATATGCATTGCTTTCATGGCTTCGACTGACTGCCCCTTAGTGTCAGTAACTTGTCATCGTGTCGATCATTTATGATCTAGGTAGGCATGAGAGCGTCTTGGGATGGATCTATTGGGACACGTGATCTAGGGGAGTTGTTAGTCTCTCTCACTTTGTATATAATGTAAAAGTCTTGCTCATGTTGTAAATATTGTCATACCTATTTAAAGCACATATATCTTATGCCTAAGCATGGAACCTTGTCTTATGTATGTATCACACTTTGGTCATCTATTCTTGGAGATAATTCTGCAGATGCTCACTTAGTTTCATGTTTCCCAAGGTAGTCTCACAGTTCTTCACCCAGTACATGTATCCCAAGGGATTGGTCACATCATCTGATGCACATATGGGTTATTTTCACTTGCATGGGTCACCTCTACACATGCAACATTGAGGATCCTAGAGTGCTCTCATATGTTTCCATCTTTTGAGTTATTTTACACTTGGTTTGAGTGTTGAACCCACTCATTTGGGCGTCACTTTATCCATTAAGGGTTTTATGACCCATTTTTTGACTTGGAGGGTCACTTCCATGCTTCATGGAGGTGCCTTGACATGAGATATGGACATGGTCATACCTTCAAAACGTATTTTGAGGGTTTACGAGAATTATTTGAGGATCCATCCACTTTTTGTGGCTTTTCTCACCCTTTCTATGAGGTCGTTTCACACTTAGAGGCTAGACATTGGTACTTTTCATGCTTGGGAGACTTCCACTACACTCTTTTGATGGAATGTTGAGCTCCTTCACTTAGTCTATCTCCTTCTTTGTGGGACATCCCCATTTCATGAGGCCTTTATTACACATGTCACATATTTTACTTGTATTTGACTTAGTCTCCTTCATTGTTTGGATGGTAAGTTACTTTTTGTGATTCTCCCAAGCTAATTTTAGGGAGATAGAAAATAATAAAGAATGAGAAGGATGTAGAAGGATGTAGAAGCCTCATCTATAAATAAAGGCTCTCATCTCATTTCAAATCGTTGTTGTTGTTGGACATTATTTGAAATTACAATTTTTTGAATATCTACCCATTGGAGGTTTTGGTGTTATTCTTGGAGCTCTCTCTTTCTTGGTTATTTTCTCGGTGCGTCAAATATTAGTTGTGAATGTTCAAGAATTTTACTAGCCAGAAAGATCGATCTATTTGAAGGGTTAATTAACTACTCGGAAGGAAGACATATAGGGTTTATATCTCTTCCATATTCCTTTATTGGTTTGATAAGTTTTCAATATCTTGTCTTGCTTTTCCTTTGGTTCCTTAACAAGGGTTTTAGGTATTTTACTTAAGGCATAATTGATCTTGTTGGTGAATATTTTCTCTCCTTGTGGAATCCCTTCTTGTAGGGCCTTGCTCTTCATACCTTATCTTGATTAGGCTAGAGATAGTATTCCCTTAGGGTTCTAATATCATGCCCTAATCCTTAAGATAGAAGTGACCAAATCTCAAAGGGGCATACTTCTTAACCCCATAAGCCCTAATAGGAGAAAAACACATGTCTTCTCTTGAGAACCAACCAAAAAAACCCTAAAAATCAAAGGTTTTGTGCTTAATTGATGATTTCTAACCCCAAGAAGGAAAAATGGCCCTATAGAAAGGCGTTTCAAGGTCTTATATAATGTTTTGTGGGCTGATTTTAGGAGAAAGGCACTTGTCTTCTCCCAAGAACCAACCAAAAAAACCTTACAAATCCAAAAAAAAATACCTTTTTTTTTTTTTTA
>JASDQU010185930.1:454-20668 GCA_032191745.1 Picea mariana | reverse complement strand
TATCCAAAGTTTATTTACACAATTACAAATTATATCTACAAAATGAAATACAACAGGAAATATCTACACAATGAATTAAACAATGAAATGACTTAGCTTTAGATGACTATATCCAAATGAATAAAGAATACCATTAACCCAATAAACAATGATGCATTAATATATGTAAATATTAATGCAAATGCAACTTTTAGATGACAAGCAAATTTTTTTCTTTACAATACAATAAACAGACTAGTGCCTAAAATATATCCAAAGTTTATTTACACAATTACAAATTATATCTACAAAATGAAATACAACATGAAATATCTACACAATGAATTAAACAATGAAATGACTTAGCTTTAGATGACTATATCCAAATGAATAAAGAATACCATTAACCCAATAAACAATGATGCATTAATATATGTAAATATTAGCAATGAAAGAGATAGCTTGAAATTGAAAATGCTTGGAAAGTTAAAACGCATGGAAAGTAAATTGCTTAAAGATAAAATTACACAACTTGAAAATAAAGATAACTGAACTTGAAAGTGCAAGTGTTGTGAATGTAGTGTGTAGGTTAATTTTAATAAATTTTAAGTCTCTCTTGAATTAGGGGGAATTAGAGTGTGAGAGATACAAGCCTAGACTATGTGACTATCCCAAATCCATATCCTTTCAACCAAAAGGAAATATTGGGTGCTCAAGAAGAAGGACAAACAAGGTCCTTCCCTAGCTCCACAGGTCAAATCCAGAATGCTTGGGCACTCAAGCAAGGAGGACATGTAGTGTCGTGAAGCCATCCCTGACTTCAACCCCCTGTAGCTCCCAAGTCACCCTATTTTGGTGGTTGAAACAATGAGTGGATTGAGTGCCTAATTAGACTAACCACACAGTCCTTTTTCCCTTTCTTAGTTACCCAAGATCCACCGAAGCGGCAAGGGGAGGGAATACGGGGGAGAAGGTGGGGTACAAGTTAAATTACTTTCCAAAGCAAATAAATTATCCTAGCCTCATGATATTGCAAGGTTGGCAGAGCCAAACACAATGCAAGGTGTGGATGGAATTTACAAATTAAATAACTTGAAATGAAAAATAACAATTACCTAGCCACACAACTTTGTCTTAAGGACAAAGGTGGGAAAAATAAATAAATTAAACAACTTTGCAACTTCACAACAATGGCACAAGGAGGAGGACAAGCCTACCGATTTTGTGCCAAAGTGGGTGAAATGTAAACGAATAACTTAAAAGGAAATAACTAAACTAGCCACACAACCTTCTCTTTATGGGATAAGTGGGGCAAACAATCAAATGCAAAACAGAAAATTTAAAATTGATCTAGCCTTCATGATATTGCATGCATTGGCATAGCCAAATCACTTTACAAGGTGTGGGCAAACTAAACTAATTTACAATATCAGATTTTTAACTTTATGAAAAAAAATGCAAGCCCAAGAGACTCTCTTGGGATGCTTACAATGCTTAGAAGAAAATAGAAAGAAGGGGGTTTGATACCCAAGCTTTAGGAGGCTTTATTGGACTGTTTGGTGGCCCAAAATGGGCAGAACCTCCCCTTGATCTAATGAGAATCTGAAAAAAAACAGCAAGCAAATGCTTGCTGGAAAATGTTGCAAAACACTCAAAAACTCATTAATTTATGTTAGTGTATAAAACATATTTTTTTAGAATAAAAATCTGAAGAAAAAATTTGATTTTATATGACTATATCAGAACAGAAAATTGTCTCAAATCAAATGGGAAAGATAGAAATGATAACAGAAAAATTTTGGAGGCTTTGGTTGGTTGAACAAGTAAATTTCTAGATCTGAAATTTACTTCTCCAAACCCTTTGGTGACTTGCAAATGAGTGAAAACTTGCTACAAAACCAATCATGGAGGTGAGTATATCTAAGATAACTTGAAAAATACTTTCGAAATTCTATAAAATAAACCCACAAAACAAATAGTAATACTACTATCAATTTTTCCAAGCAAAGTACTTTGCTTGGATCTTCTAGTCAAGACGATGTAAGCAAGAAATACACAAGAAGAAAGCAATACTATCACCTCATAAAAGAATTATGCACAGCATCAAGAAGACTCCCAATGCACATAAGATATCCTCCAAAGTTTCCTTTATTCTAAGAAAAATGTTGCTACAAATACTTGCAACAAGATTTACAATGAAAATATGAGAGAGAGAGAGAGAGAGGAGTGAGAGAGATTTGGGCAGCATAAACTTGCTCTGAGAATAGATGGAGAAATGAGGAGGGGTAGGCATTCTTTTATACTTGGGAGAGAGGAAAGTTCTCCCTTGGATGAGCTCCAAATGTCACACATCAAAGGGAAGAGGACAAAGTCAAGGAGGGCGCACTTTTAGGGTTTTGGACAAGTTTAGGGTTTGAGGGGTGAGAGGGAAGGGGGAAAATACTTTTTCCACTCACCCAACATAAAGTTAGGCTTAAGGGGAGGCACAATTAGGGTTTAGACCACCTTTTTGCTTTAATTTGTTATTTTTGCCAAGTTAATGAGCAAGGGGGGTGCACTTTTCCTAGGGAGCTACCACTTTAAGTTGTTGGCTTAGCATGGGGGGGTTCTTTAAGTGGAAAATCACTTTTTCAACTTAGGAAAAAGGTTATGAAACCTTTCCCACTCTCTCTCATGACTTTATTCACTTTTTACAAATTTTGGCTTTTTACCTTAGTCAATTAAATCTCGACTTTTGACTGACTCTGACTCCTCATGGACAATGACCTAGTAAAACTTGTTCAATTGAGCCGAAACTTGGTCCAAGGGTGTAGGGGTCATCTGCCATTTTTTTTGAGTACTCACACCCCTATCAAAATCCTCAAGGAGCAAATTTTTACATTTACATAAAAAATAATTAAAATTCCCATTAAATGGAGAATTTTAATAAATTAAAAAAAACTATTAAAACTTAACGGAATTCTGCAAAAATCTAGAAGATGTCTAGCATGGTCATTTACAAAATTCCTATACCTTAGTCACCCTTTGGGCTCGATCATTAGAATGTCTTTCACCGCTTTGGAGGATTATTGTGAGTGAAAAACTTCAAGGATAATTAAAAGGGCCTGTTAGGCCAGATTAATTACCTGAGGAAAAAAAACACTCGATGAAAGGACTTCCCTAATGATAAAGTCATAGAAAACTAACCTAAAACATGACTCATGTTTACCTATTACATTATTATCCTATGCAAGGGAGAGAACATTCCGATTACATAGTGTTGATGATTACAGCTGGGTGAGACATCCTCCAGGACACAGACTGAGTGAGTCTACCTGAGAGAAAGCCCATGAGTTGGGTGTGTGGTTCCTCTTTGAGATGGAGAAGGAACGTTGTGTTCCCCTATGTGGGGTGAGGAATCCCATGAGTTGGGTGTGCCCATGAGCTAGGTTTGTGTTTCCTCTCTGAGACAGAGATGGAATGTTGTGTGCCCCTGAGAAGGGAAGGATCCCATGTGATGGGTTTATTTTTCTCCTCCGTGCAGAGAGTTGAGATGATACTCCATATGATTCTCTTGTGTAAAGAAGTGAGAAAGAAGATCTGTGGAGTTGGATGTGCGTGTGGCTGAGCACAGGTGAACGTGTGGAGAAGCCCATGAGTTGGGTATTTCGTTATGAGATAGAGATGAAACGATGTATTAGCCTCCTATGTGCAGAGATTTGAGATGATGTGATACTCTAGATGATTATCCTGTGTAACGCAGTGAGAAAAAAGATCTGTTGAGTTGGACGTTCTTGTGGTTGAGCACGAGTGAATGTGATCCTAGTGGATGAGCACTAGTGAGTGTGGTTCTCCTATGAGACGCAATGAGATAGATATGTGGACATCCTTGTGGCTGAGCACAGACGGATGTGCCCCTAGTGGCTGAGCACTAGTGGGTGTATGAGATCCATTTCTATATTGTACAAGATTCAGACTTACCTGTAACCCTATTTGTGATGTAAAGGGTACAAGTTGGCCCCACCATAAAGTAAAAGATAATTAATGTAAAAGATAATTAATATGGTAATTATTAATTATAGTATGAGTTATTAAGGTCGGCCCTGTTGTGCCAATATACACTATTGTTGACAGGTTCAGTCTAATATAAATAAAGGTAAATTCCCCATTGAGGAATCATAAACACAGGTATGAGTTTGGAAATTTCAGCAAACACTTGTTCTTGGGAAAAGTGCGCACCTCTCTTGGGTGCTAGTCTTATGGGGTTTGTGGAGCACCCTTTTGTGTGTTAGTTCTTTATGGTGGTGGAGGTCTTTCTCTTGAAGAATATAGAAAAGGATTGGTTGGGTTTTCTTCCCTTGTTGCGAAGGGTTTCCCTGAATACTTCTTCTATACTTGTGCATGGTGTTTCTTCTTGTGATATTGGTTGTTGCAACAAATTTTCTATGGTTTAAGTAAAATGCTAAAAATGGAATGAACTTCATGCTTAAGCCTAGATTATTGAAAAATCAACACATAGAAAGATGCGTCAGGGAAAAAATTGCCCTGCTGAGCCATAAATCTTCAAAATATGTTGTACCATATGGTACATATCTTCATGGTACATGACGTTGGACCCTAGTCAAAATAGGTGTTCAACATCTGGCTCCACATGAGGATGTATGTTTGATCTTTCTTGGGAAGGAGAGCATGCGAGAACTTCAGAATCTACAAAGCAAAGTGCTCACCAATACCCAACATAAATATATGTGCAAAAACAATAATCAATAATTGAAATGTCATTGACAATAATCACAAAAATGAAATTACTATACAATGAATTATATACATAAATGAAATAATGACCAAACTGGAAGAATTAAAGGGAAAAGGTTAGAGATATGTTACAAGGGTGTCCCTTTGGACACCAAGTAGCTGCGTTGAAGATCATTTCAAGCTGAAGCCTTCTCTCTCGCATATCTAACTTTATGTTGTCCAACTAGGTGAGATGAGTTATCAAAATATTTATGCACTTTACCTTGTTTTATGTCGTTCTGATTCGAAACCCTTTTCCTAGTTCTCAACCACTCGTGAGAACCTTCCCTAAACCCTTTCTGATGAAGTTGTGTTGGTGCCAAGAGAAAAGATTTAAAGTTTGTTGATTTCAATTCTTCTTTGAAAGGCTTGGCATACTCTTTAATAGGGATGATATGTTTCTTATTATTATTACCATTAATGTTCTCATCATCCTCATGATCTTCTATTAGATCTACTCCACTTTTTCCTCTCTTATTTTCTTTCTTTTTATGCTCTTCCTGTTTGTCGAAGATATCATCTTCGTCAAAATAAATATCCTCAACTTCTAAGATATATGGAGTTGATGGCCCAAAAATCCTATCCAACTCTTCCTGACATCTAATTGACTTATCTGAAAGTTGGCGAGTTGATGTTGATGATGCAGTGGCGAATGACGAATCCAACTCTGTTTTTGTTTCTGAAGAAGTCACCCTACTGCCCATTTCACTTGAAGCTTCTTCAAGAAAGAGACTATAAAAAGTATCTATGGTATCTTAAACATTACAAACGCTAGAGATTTCATCCTTAAGTTCCTCTTTGACAGATGCTAGCAATTTAGATTGTACCTCATAACATCCCATCTCTAGTTCACAATATACAAGCTCATTTATGGGTTTCATAGGATTCTCAACATGGTACTTTCTTTCCAATTCTCTGTTTAATCTAAACATGGCCCCATATGGAGTGGGAATGGTGGCATAAGTTAAATCCATTTGTAAATTCCCCCCCAAATATGCAGTTTTTTTTCTTGAAAGCAGCATACCCCAAGCATTTGGCACATCAATCACTACTATATCCATCTCTATCATGATGTCTGGGAAGGTAACCAAATGCACTTTTAAGCCCTTTATCTAACCATGCACTTCAATGCACAAATGTTATGGTAAGGCCTTGAAATCCTTAAATTTAACTGTTCCATTACTTTCTTAGTCATAACATTTGAACTAGCCCCGGAATCTAGCATGCAATTATGAAGGATATAGTTGTTCACAAGTAGAGAGAGAAAAAATGGTTGATTCTTTTCGTTCCCCCTATCCCAATTTTTCAAAATCACAAGTGCATCTTGGTAAGATCTAGTTGGTGCATGTCAACACTGTTATGAGGAGGATTTTCTATAGCTCTGAGTAATTTCTCCCTTTGAGATGGGATCTTCATAATTTCTTCTACAGGGACCAACATCTTCGCATTATTCAACCACTAGGGGAATAGAGGTAGCTTAGGAATACTTGCTTGAGGTTGGTCGTGATTTTTGGTTCCATTGATTTGATAAGTTAAACCTCTATATCTAGACAAATCTGAAACCTACTTGGGAGTAGGCTTGGGACCAATTTTTTATGTTGCTCTATCCATTACATCATTCATGCAGTTTACATCCTCACCATGCTCAGTTAATTCCATTCATTCATTCATACCAACATTATACTTTTGACCACACATGTTAACTTGTTCATTTTCTGATCTAGAGAACCCTCCTTCAACACAAATCTCAAGGAAGATTGGGCAAGTTCATTCTTCGTGAAATTCCCCACAAGGCCTACAATAAGGGATAACTTGGTGATCAACCAAGTTAGTAGAATCGAAAGGATTGGGTGGCCTTTTCTCTTGGGGTGGGGGTCCCTTTGGCCATTTATCATTTGGCTTCTGAGGAGTTCTACTAGATTGAGCCCCTTCCATGGCTATCAACCTATTTTGCATGGGTGTCATCTGATTAGCATGGTTAATCTCCATTTGCTTAATTAACTGAGTGAGCTCCTTCATACCATTACTAGAAGACCCTTGATTTTCCATTTTCCTATTCTTCTCCTCAATGGGTTTGCAAGAAGTTCCCCTTGAAAAACCTAGCAAATTTGGCTTCCTAGCATCTTGCATATTTTTCTCTATTTTGATAGCACATTGTTGTGCATCCCTTAGAGTTGTTGGCTCTTTGTCCCTCAACTGATATCTGATCTCCCCCTCAAAGGCTTCCATATAATGAATTAATATTGAGGCTGCAGGAGGCTTAATAGTTTGAGGGAGGCTTTTAACTAAGTCATTAAATCTTTTGTTGAATTCCTCCATTGTCTCATTTTCCTTCTTTTGAATAGTGCTAAGGGAAGCCAACAAGTGACGATATTCCTTTTGGTCACCCCATCTCATTGAAATCTTTGTGGATTTCTTCCAAAGTGCTAAACTTGTTATCATCCTATTCCATGAACCATTCTAACGCTTCCCCTTCCAAAGAATACACAAAAATTTTCATCTTGACATCCTCATGATCGTGACCACTACACCATTTTAAGATACACATGTTGACGTTCATGATGTGAGATCTAGCACTAACAACATTATTTCCCCAAAAAGAAGGCAAACTCTCAACAACTTTGTCAGGAACAGGATGAGGATAACCTTGAACATTAATGAAGTTACATGGACTCAATGGATCACCCATAGTTGTTGTAGGATTAGTTGTAGGATTATCATGTGCAAACAAGAGATGTATATCAGAGATTGCATCTTCTCCAAGACTTTCAAGTAGCCTACAAGGACAAAATTTGTTTATTCTCCTCCTATAGACCTTCTCAGGTTCAGGAAAGGAATAAACCAACCCTTCCAGATTTCTCCTAGTAGTATACCTCAAAGAATTATCAAATGGAGTCTCCACTGGAGACTAAGCAATGTTGAATAACACAACTCAAGTTAAAAAAAATTAGGAAAAGTTTTATTACTTTGTTTTTTAAAGAATTAATTAGAGTTTGCCAATTAACCAAGGATAAGAGACTTATCTCTGGAAACGACGCCAAAGATGTTGTCTTCCTTATACACACCTACTAACATGGATAAGTCTCTGTTATCGCACAATTTGTACTTTGATAAAAGGAAAGGTAAAGGAAAGCAAATTGGCATAAATTGAGGTTACCTATCACTGTCACCTCAATAGGATTCCTCTTTCTATTTAGGGTGGTAGGCCTAGGGGAGACATCCTCAGTGACCTGGGGGTTTGAGAAGGCAAGGTCAAAATGGATAAATAAAGATCCCCTCTCACAAGTCACCACCGATCAGAAAATCTCAGTTTTATAACCAATGAAATGATAATATGTCAAGGTGTACCTGCCTGGAACAAAGCAACAAGAAACTATATATATTGCAAGTACATCTTGTTGGTTAGCACTTCATAAAATCGTATACTTTCTCAAATAAAGAAATTGGATGATAATGATGAAGTAAACAGAAAATTATAACAACAATATTGATGAGGCAATACTTCTCATTAAATGTCTTGAAATAGCTTCAAAATGACTAAGAATCATCAACCATTAAAATCATAATACTAGCATTTATTGGAAGTGGACAAGACAATGTATTAATCATCCTTTTCAATTGCTTTTATAAGCTTTTAATGCTGCAATTAATGGTTGTAGCTAACATTAGTAACAACAACAATAATGTTAGTAGGTTAGGTTATTCTAGTGTTAGAAATGGTTAGTAGGAAGCTCAAAGTATAGGTTTTGAAGGTTGTTTTCATCAATCACTCAACAAGAAGACTAAGACTAGTGCTTTAGGGTAAATGGAGTCAATGATATGGCAGAAAATGTTGGAGGAAAATGATGATAGTAGAAGAGTTAAAGACAAGAGAGATTGATAGATTGGAGTGTTGGTAACCCAAAGCTCCAATTATCAAACCCTAGGGGAAACTAGCTACTAAGGTGTAGGTAACCCTAGGCCTTAGTATATTTCCTCCCTCTTTAGCTCAATGATGAAGCAAAAATTGGCTAAGATGAAGAAATGGATACTAAGGTGTTGCAATGGCAAGGCCTTAGTAAATGCTTCAAGAAAATTGGCCTCTTGACAAGATCTAGTAGGTGAAGGATTTTGAAGCTAGGACAATAACATGTGCTAGTCTTCCTAGGGTTTAATCAAGCAATTTCATAATCTTTAATGTAAATGCAAGAAAAATAAAAATATAACCATTCAATTAAGAATAATTGCAGAAATATCACTTACATACATCAACAATAATCAAGAAAATCCCAAGTTGAACACTTCCACCAAGAAACTTGTCAAAATACTCCAAGATTTAGCCTTCCTCAACAAGGGCGCCTAAAATTTCAGCCAAGAAACCCTAGATAGGGCACAAATTTCAGTTCTCACTAGTGTGAGTGAAAGATGATGAATAATACAAGGGTTTAAACCCTTATTTATACAATACTAATGACCATAATTAGGTCAAAAAGGCCAACATGGCATGTTACACATAATATCCATTTTTTACATTAAATGTCATAATTAAACCCTAAAACAAGTTGTAAAGGTGATGTTATGCCCTTTTAGGGTGACGTTAGGCCCTTTTTGGGAAACGTTGGCCTCCTGGAGAAAAACGTTGGGCCTCCTTGGGCCTCAGGATCTTGCCACACGTGCCACTTGGCACACAACTGCCTCTAAAGCATCCAAAATGATGGGTGATGTCATGGGTGACCTGGGTGATGTCATGGGCCTTCCAAGGCCTACATCGTGGTGAAAAGGGAAAAACTTTCCTAGGTCCAGGCCTGTTGGGTTGTCCCTGGTGAAACGTCCTCCTCTCTCTCTGGTGCAATCCCCTGATCTATCTATGCCCCTGGCTGGGGTCTCAACATCCATCTGGTGGGATTTTATCCCTATGGAGGTTTGAACTAATCATCTCCCCATATGTACATGTCCATCGGGTGTGGCCCTGCAACATCAACAAATACGCCCTCCATGGGCTCATAAGTCACATGGATCATAGCAATGTCAATCACATCTAATCATTAGGTTATTTAAACATGTGCATGAAACCCCTTTTACCTAGACAAGTGGTCAAATATGTTATTCTATTCTACAGGCCAAGTTTGGAGGGGATGCTAGGACGTCCTATTGGTCCAGTGCTCATTAAATGTGGTAAGTTCCTGGGTGAAGACAAAATCTAGGCCATGTGAATGGATGAGGTGGTAAGGGATGTCTGGGCAATGGGTGCAGTGATAGTAGGGAAATGTATGGCTTACCTGTGGGCTATGTCACACAGTTTGGGTTCGGCAAGGATTAGGTTCGATTCAGGTTCGAATTTTCTAATAAAGTTCGAATAAGGTTCGGCTTTAGGTTTGACTATACACATTTTTCAATATATAGTTTTATATATATATATATAACATTATATATTATATTATTATAAACTTGTAGTATATTATATATATTATAAAATTTATAATATATATATAAATGAATTATAATACAAAATTATAAATGAATTATAATACAAAAATATAAATGAATTATAATACAAAATTAAATATAAATGAATTAAGTTTTAAAATGAATTATAATACAAATTAAGTTTATAAATGAATTATAATACAAAATTATATAACCATGAAAACTATAACCCGTAACCCTGTGCTTTTCTTCACGAAATTTGTGTCGACCTTGCACTTTTCTTCACGAAATTCATGTCGACCTTGCGCTCTTCACATAATTCATGTCGATCCTGAAGTAACTCGTAACCCTTCCAATGTGAAGGCCCTTCTAACAGAGAATAAAATGCAACAAGGTTATGCAGGTTTCATGAGCTTCCATCGAATTTTCAAACTCAAGTGATTACCTCCTCCATTTGTGGTCGATGGTGACCTTCTTTGTTAATACCTGTGCCGAATTTGTATAAATTTCGGGCCTAATTCAAAACTCACATTAAATTTGATGAACCCACCAGACTAGAGCATTTCATTTGACCACGCATTTGTCGGTTGTATGGAGGTTCGAGGGCACATTTCACAGGTTGAACTTGTAATCGCACAATTTGTAGCAAGGATAAAAGGCTTGAGGGTCAAACTGGTGTAATAGGAACCAATCCCACCCAATGTCACCACAATGGGATGGTTCTTTCTCTTCAGGGTGGTAAGACCCAGGGGAGACGTCCCCAGTGACCTGGGGTTCTGAGAAGAAAAAGGATTACAAGATAAAGTAGTTATTCCCCCCTCACAAGTCACCACCGAGCAGATAATCTGGCCAAAGGCCAATGATAAAGTAAAACCCCCAAATAAAAACCTGCCTGAGACAAAGCAACAACAAATGATATATGCAAGTTGATTCAATGGGTTAGTACTTCATATAAATGAATGACTATCTGATGAACATATAAGAAATTTTGGTAATAAAAATTGACGAAGTCAATGTTTATAAATAGCAATGAAAATTATCACTTCACCAATAAATATTGGAATAATGTGTCATTCAAAGTAATATATCAACACTTCATTCAATTATGCCTCAAATCACCATTCAATTGCTTATAAAACAAAATGTTTGTTGCACAAAGGTATTAATAGCAGGAGATGATGGCAGCATATAGGGTTAGTTCTAGGCTAGGGTTAGTTAGGTTAGGTTTTGATTCAAAGTGTTGAAAGTAGTTTTGATCAGGTTCACTTTAGCGCATGAGGTCTTAGGATCAGTGCCTTAGGGTTAAATGGAGTCAATAGTGAAGGATGCAAGAGCTGAAGGAGACAAAAGTCAAAACGGCTAAGGACTAGAGGGAGAGACTTTGAGGTGTTGCTAAGGCAAGGCCTCAAAGTCAAAACCCTAGGGGAGAGAGGCTCACTCTGGTGTAGGTGAACTAGGCCTCAGTGCTCTCTCCTCCTTCCTTAACTCAAATGGCAAAATGGCTAGCTGAAAAGATGAAGCATAAAACCAAAACTAGAGGGTTTGATGAAGCAAGGTGTTGCTATAGCAAGGCCTTCTCAGCAAACCCTAGAGAAAAAATGGCCCCAAGTGTAGTAGACCTAGGCTTAAGACGTCTCTCTCTTCTTGGCCTCTAGATAGTACGACTATCAATAAATGAAGAAAGGAAGGGAGTGTAGCAACGACTAGGCTCTCTCCTTCTTCAATGGCTAAAAATTCCTCTCAAAGGGGACATGAGACAAGGGCCTACTTGTGTGCTTGTCACCTAGGGTTTTTTCCAGAAAAAATCATAAACACATGCAAGAAATTAAACTACAACCATTCATTCAAGAAGTTTTGCAGAAAAATACTTACAATTCACCAAGAAATATCAATGCAAACCTTAGTTGTAACACCTTCCTTCAAGAGAAATGCCAAAACATGCCAAAATAATCCTCCTTCAACAAGTGCACATCACTAAATCAGCCAATAACCCAAGAGAGGGCACAAATTTCAGACCTCACTAATGAGTGAGTGAGTTGTGTTGAAAAAATGAAGGTAAAAATCCCTCATTTATACAGTACCATGGCCTAATTTTAACTTTTAGGTCATGTAAAAGGCCGACAAGGCCAAAACACCAAATCATATTGTTTTTACATTAAATTTTCAAATTAAAACCCTAATCGAGATGAAAAGAAATAGTAAGCCCCATTAAGGGAGATGTCAACCCCTTCCAGGACAAATGGGGCATCCTGGAGCAAAACGTTAGCCCTCCTAGTGATTCTCCAACCTGCCACATGTGCCAATGTTGCCTAGCCTACCTCCCAAGATGTCCATGATGTTGGATGATGTCATGGTCAAGATGGTGACGTCCTAGGCCTTCCAAGGCCAATGTTCCACTGAAAGAGGGCCATCCCCCCTAGGTCAAGCTCTGTCAGGGTGCCTCTGGTGGGACGTCTTCTTCTTCTCCGATGCAAAGCTCATGATCCATATTTGTCCTGTCTCTACCCCTTGATGGGTCCCAGCATTCATCTGATGGGCTCTTCAGCCCCATGGAGGTCCAAATTGATCATCTCCCCATGTGTACCTGTCCAAATGGTACTTGTCCGTCGGGCATGGTCCTACACATCAAAAGCTATGCCCTCCATGGGCTCATCAATCACATGGATCATAGCAATGTCAATCACATATCATCAGCAATATTATTAAACATGTGCATAAAATCCCTAATACATCAGCTAACAGCTCAAAGACGTTACAAAATCCTACAATAAAAGTCCGGGGAAAAGGACAAGGCATCCTATTGGGCTAGTGTCCACAAAAAAAAGGGAAGTTCCTAGAAGAAACCTCATCCAAGCCATGTAATTGGGTGATGTGGTCAGGGGATGTCCAAACATGTGGGTGCAGTGAGGGCCAAGGATGCAAAAATGTTACCTGTGGGTGCCTTTGTAGAAGGAGAGTTGTGCCTGTCATGGATCCATTTTTTCCAAGCCCATTCTTGCCTTTTATTCTTCATTATTTTATTCTTTTATCTTTTATTTCCTTTTGTTCAAGAGCTAATCAGGGGACACTACCCTGGCGTGGTGACCAGTGGTGATAGCGTTACCCACAAGTATTTTCACAGAAATGAGAAGGTTGGCTCGTGATGAGACCCCCTTTCCCTTTGGCATGCAACCAAGAGTCACTGCCCTAGCATGGTGACCAGCTAATGGCAACGTCATACTATTAGATACCCATGGACCTTGTTATCGCATAGTTTGTGTTTATGGTAATAAGTTAGAAGATAAAGGGATAAACTGGCGTAACAGGAACCAATCCCACCCAATGTCACCTTGATGGGATGGTTCTTTCTATTATGGGTGGTAAGGCCCAAGGGAGACATCCCTGGTGACCTGGAGATTTGAGAAGGTGAAGGATGATAAGGCAAAAGTGTGAATCCCCCTCACAAGTCACCACAGAGCAGAAGATCCGGCTAAACAGCCAATAATAAGAAGTAACCAAAGAAGAAGAAAAGCACCTATCTAGGACAAAGCAACAAGAAACTTATACGTGCAAATCTTGGTTAGTACTTCATATATCAAAGATCATTTGCTAATTCAACATATAAGCAATTATAACAATAAATTTTGACGAAGTCAATGTTTGTCAATATAGCAATGAAATAATATCACTCCACCAATAATACCAAAATGATGTAGAAATCAATATATCCAATCAATCCTTCATTCAATAAATGCTTCAAACAACATTCAATTGCTTATAAGGCAAAACGTTGTTTCACAATGATGATAATAGCCAATGATGATGGCAGCAATAGGACTAGAGTTTCAAATAATAATAAAAAAGTATTTTGAGAGTGTTTAGGATCAAATCACTTCAACACTGGAGGCTTAGATCAGTGCCTTAGGGTTTAATGGAGTCAATAAGAGGGATGCAAGAGTTGAAGGAGGGTGACTAAAGACTAGAGGGAAGGGTTCTGAAGTGATGCAATAGCAGGGCTTCATAAACGAAACACTATGGGAGAGAGGCTCACTCCAGTGTTGCTTAAGCAAGGCCTCGTACTCTCTCCTCCTTCTTTAGATCAAATTGGCAAAACGGCTAGCTGAAGATAAAGCAAAGACAACCAAATCATGATGGTTTGAAGAGGCAAGGTGTTGCTGCAACAAGGCCTTTTCAGCAATCCCTAGAATGGTACGGCCTTGGTGTAGAAGAACTAGGCCAAGGATGTCTCACTCTCTTTGGCTTCTAGATAGTATGGCTAGCTCAGGGAGAAGAATAAATGAGAGTGTAGCTATGGATAGGCTCACTCTTCCTTCTTCAATGGCTAAAAATTTCTCTATCAGGGGACATGAGACAAGGACCAATTAAATTTGCTTGTCATCTAGGGTTTTGATTCAGCAAATTTACAAGTAATATGCAAGAAATTTAATCTACAACCATTCAATAAGAAGTTTTGCAGAAAAAACACTTACAATTCATGAAGAGATAACCATGCAAACCCTAGTTGTAAAACCTTCCTTCAAGAGAAACACCATAAATGCCAAAAAATTCTTCCTTCAACAAGTGTGCCTCTCTTAAATCAACCAAAAACCCAAGATAGGGCGCAAATTTCAGACCTCACTAATGAGTGAGTGAAAGATGATGATCAAAATGAGAGTAAAAACCCTCAATATATACTGTATCAATTACATAAATTAACTTTTAGGTCATAAAAATTCCAACAACGCCAAAATATCAAAATAATATTGTTTTAGATTAAATGTTCATTTTAAAACCCTAACTGAGAAAAAGGTGAGATGTCACCCCTTCTAAGGGAGACGTTAGCCCTTTTTAGGGCAAATGTAGCAATAAAGAGAAAAATGTTATCCCTCTTTAGGCTTCTCCATCATGTGACACGTGCCAACTGCCTTGTCAAACTACCACACGCTCAAGATGATTTCATGAGCCCATAGGTGACGTCCTGGGCCATCCAGGGAAAACGTTTCACTGAAAGTGGGTAAATCCCCTTAGGTCGGGCTCTGCCAAAGTGCCTCTGATGGAACTTCCTCTTCTTCTCCAGTGTAAAACCCTGATCAACCACCATCCTGTCTCTACCCCCTGATGGGGTCTCAGTATCCATCTGGTGGGCTCTTCATCCCCATGGAGGTCCTAACCGATCATCTCCCCATGTGTACCGGTCCAAATGGTACATGTCCGTCGGGCATGGTCCTACACATCAAAATCTATGCCCTCCGGGCTCATCGGTCACGGGGACCATAGCAATGTCAATCACATTTCATCATCAATATTATTAAACATATGCATAAAACCCCTAATATATCAGTCGGTAGCTCAAAGACATTACAAAAACCTGCAATACAATATTGGAGAAAAAGACAAGACGTCCTATTGGGATAGTATCCACAAGAAAAGGAAAGTTTCCAGGAGGATTTTATCCAAGCCATGTAAGTGAGGTGATGTGGCTAGGGGATGTTCAAACATGTGGGTGCAGTGAGAGCCAAGGATGCATAATGTTATCTATGGGTGCCTTTGTAGAAGGCGAGTTGTACCTGTCATGGATGCATTTTTTTCATGCTCGTTCTTGCCTTTATTCTTTTTTAGCTTTATTCTTTTATTTTCTTTTTCTTCTTCTTTTTCCTTTTATTCAAGAGCTAACCAGAGGACACTACCTTGGCATGGTGACCAGAGTTGACAATGTTACCCACAAGTACTTTCACAGAGATGAGAAGGTTGGCTTGTGATGAGACCCCCTTTCCCTTGGCCATGCAACCAAAGGTCACTACCCTGGCGTTGTAACCAGATGTGGAAATGTCATACTGTTAGGTACCCATGAACCTAATAGGATGGCTCGTGATGAGACCCTCTATCCTCTGACTAGGCCTTGTTTGGGAGGGGATAGTGGTATTTTGTGAAAGCAATGTTTAAATTCCTGAAGTCAATGCATATCTGAATTTGTCCAGTCTTCTTCCTAGCAACAACCAAGTTTGAGCACCATGAAGAATGTCTAGTCTGTGCAATGATGTCTTCTTCTAACAGTTTATGTAACTCCTTTTGAACCAAAGGAGCTAACTTGGGGTTTAACTGCCTCAAATTTTGTCTAAAGGGTTTGATATCTTCCTTAAGAGGAATCACATGCTGAATTACATCCTCCCTATAGAATTTGAGCTCATCATAACTGAGAGCCAAGACATCCCTATATTCTTTTAATAACTTAACAATTTCATTTATTTCGTCTATAGGGGTAGTCTTGCCTACTTTTATCAACCTAGGCTCTTCATTAGTTCCAATATTGACTTCAAGGTAATCACATAGTTTTTTCTTTGATTCGTCTCTTTTCTTATGACCATCCTGTCTATCAAAATCCCTTTCTGAAGAGACCACTCGCTTAGGTAGTGTTTTCACCTCATCATCATTCTCAATGTAATTACAACCTTATTCTTTCAAGCTTATACCTAAGTCTGAAAATTCATGGATGTGAAGTAAAAACTTGACCATTTGTTTTTCATCATCAAAAACCTGCCAAGTGTTCATGTTATCCAAGACTTAGGGTCTAAAAATGACTTCAACTAAAATATTCTCATCAATCAAACTGCTTGGAAGTTGTAGTGTGGAAGCTGCTACTGCAAGTTCATTGTCTTTTGAATTTTGTTCTCTAGGAATTGCAATCAAGTCTAAAGCATCAAAGTCACTTATTAAGTTCCAAATTGCCTTCCCATACCCTTTCAAACTTTCTGACCTTCAAGAAAACTTTTTCTTTAACTGTTATATGACCAAGTCTAAATCCCCTTTGATATTTAGACATTTTATTCCCCTATCTCTACAAAGCTCTAAACCAAGGAGTAAAGCTGCATACTCAGCCACATTATTGGTTGCATCAAACTCCAATCTATAAGCAAATTTCAACACTTCACCACTTGGAGCTTGAAGCACAATCCCGACACCTTTTCCTGTGACTGAGATTTTATCCCTTTACTGTGTTTGGTTACCAAATAATTTTCCATTCTGTAAATAATTTGAGAAAAAGAAAGAAAAAGAAAATGAGAAAAGAATAAAAGAGGGCATAAAAGAAATTGAATAATGTTGGCATGTTTTACAAACAGTGTATGCTTTTCATTGATGGAAAGAACAATGATGGAAAAGATCAGCATGATCAGCAGCACAGTGATAATGGAAGAGGAGGAGCAACATTGATCGTTGGATCCCATTCAGAATTCCCAATGACCATCATATCTGAATCCAGACAGGAGGAGTGCAAAGATGGAGGACAGATCTCTACCATTAGATCTGAGCACGGTGTCCGACCATCGTTGGATCAGGGAGAACCTGCACGTTCATTAAAGTGCAAGAAGTGGCAAAATCGTGAAGCGGCGAAATCGCGAAGGTGGACAAAATCCTGAAGCAACGAAATCGCGAAGTGGTGAAATCACGAGAAGATCTGGGCCATAGGATCTGGGGTATCTACGAAGGCTCAATAGCCATTGGATATGGTGAAGCTACAAGGCGGATAAGTCCAAGAGTCATCCAACTCTCCAAAACTGTGAAGGAATCCTGACCATCCATCAGGGACAGTCGTGGACCATTGATCAAGAGGACGCTTGGCGAAAGATAAGAGCTAGTCAAAGACTCATTACTCTTATTTTCAAAGAGTCATTAAAGAAAAGGCAGGTATATTGGAACTATTTCCACTTCTGGAATGAATTCCAGACCGATTGGCAACAGCAGAAGAAGGGTAAAAAGACTGCCACTAAGAAGACTATTACTCCTAAAAGCAGTCATAGAAAATGGAAGGGTATCTCACCACCAAGAGATCCGATAGAATCACCCTCTGTTAAAAAGAAAAGAATCAAAAGAAAGTTACAGTTTGAGGGTGAGAAGTCCAAGGACCCTGCTACAGGAAGTAACCCTTTAAACCTACCCTATAGTGATTTAAAGCTAGAACAAGAGTTAGCAGAGACACAGGGTAATGTACAGGTTGGACAAGTTACAGATGATTGTTCCAATTTACCTTCACCAACTCCTCCAGAGGCACATAGTCCACCAGTGGCAAAAGCCTCTTCAAGTAAGCCTAAAGCATCTAGGGCATGAAAAATAAATAAAATCCTACAACAAGTCTACGAAATGGAAGTCTTGGAAAGAGTTATTAAAAAAGATAATAAAGACTTGACTAAAAGAAATGTAGAGCTTTTCAAAATAAACCAAACCCTCAAAGAAAAGCATGACAAGATTAAAGACAGGAACAGGGTATTGATCAGGGAGAACATGAAGCTATACAGACAGCTTAGAATTTTGAGGTTGAAATTAAAAGAGTCTCAGTCACCAACACAAAAGCAAACCAGTTTGGAGACTCTAGCTAACTTAGCTACAAGCATGGTTGACACACCAGAGCCTTCCACACAGCCATTTGAAGTTTGCGGATCTGCACGAACAAGGGTTGCATCATTCAAAAGACCTTGAACATCAAGCAAGGAATTAAGGTAATCATTTTTGCAAATTTTGAAATTTTCTCAAAGCTGAAGTTTCGGTGGTTTAGGCGAACAGGACGATTTTTCATTAACCACTGAATACAGAGCTTTCGGTAGATAATCCACTCAGGAGCCTTCTAGGTTAACCACCGAAAGCCTGTCACTGCCAGAATGATAGAGTTTTTGCACAGATCAAAGTTTTTTGAATTGGAATGGTTTGAAACCTCTTCGAATGGACATTTGATGAATTGTCAAGTCAGATCCAATAGCTATTTTTGATGGATAATGGAAAGAAGAGTTGTTTCAAACATTTTTGGTACCTTTGACAAAGGAAAAAAATCAAGATGCTTACTCACATCAACAGATTCGAATTTGTATCTCTTGGAGGATTCATCACTCAACCTTGGAAGGCTATCCTACACTGCACTATTACTCAACAAGAGATGAAGACCATGAAATCTGGGATTGACCTCATTTTTGGGGATCATTCCATATCTTTTGCAAACTAAATTTTGACTTTCTATCTTTAGCATATTTGATCCATGCTTTCAGGATCTCAAAACTGCATTGTAAAGCTATAAATCTAAAGGTATAATAGGAACTAAAGGTTCGACTTTGGAGACTTTTTCATGTTATGTACTCAAACTTCTCATTTTCATATTAAGTAATACAAGATTCTTTTGCCATAACTTGTTTAGATTTCATCTTCTTATCTATTATGTACTTGCACCTGGATATTATATTCATGTTGTTATGCTTGTTTATGCCCGATAAATGCCATCTTATCATTGCATTCATAAGTTAAACTTTGCAAGTATTCCGATGATTATTGTAATTGGCCATTCATATACGCTTTATATGTGATTCTACTGATATAATAGTTATTTCTCCATACATCCCTTTATTTTTAAACTCTCTAAACATTTGTGGTTGAAAGCCTTGTCCATCTAAATGTGTTCATGCATGTTTTGAGTGAGAAATGATTCATTCCTCCAGCTTGATCCAAACCCACACTTTTTATTGAGAAAACAGTTACCAAAATATTAAGTTACCAGGCATATCTGACTTACAGCCTAGGAGAGTTTCTTGGAGTGCTAACAAAATGTTTCAACTGTGGTAGGATAGGTCATTTTGCAAATAAATTTCCCCACAAAGGAAAGGATCAAACATGTGATAATGAGGAGAAGTACAAACACAGAAATTTCTTTGAAGAGAAAAACTTTAAGAAGAAAAGTATGTGCGTAAAAAATGATGATGATCCTTCAGATGATGAAGAAAATGACTCCTCTATTGAAGATAAACTAAATGACTTCGTACTTATGGCCAAAGAGGATTATGATAATAAAATCACAGGGAGTGATGAAGAAGAAGCTGTAGTTGACATGGAAGGAGAACTGATCAGTGCACTGGAAGAGATTGACAGACTAAGAATTAAGAACAGAAAGAAAAGACAATTGTTGATACAGTTCGAGAAACACAGTAAAGAACTTGATGAAGACCTTGTCTTACTAAAAGTAGAATTGGAAGAGGCAAAGAAAATCGAAGAGATTCTAAAACAGTTGCTATCAGAAAAGAATGCAAGATGTGAAGCATTAGA
>JASDQU010185928.1:3712-14977 GCA_032191745.1 Picea mariana | reverse complement strand
AGTGTATATGATCACATACCTACAAACCTTCTTTAACTTTAACAACAAGAGACTTGCATTTTCATCAAACTTTTCTTTAGTCTCACAAGACTAGTTTTGGATTAGTCAATAACCCTAACTTGAAATAATCATAACTATGTACCTGTAATGAATACATATATGAAAATAGTACACAATATTCTTCAGTGTTTTTTATGCAATTCCTCTAGGTGTCACTACTTGGAACCTCTCAGAAAAGGAGTTATAGCAAAAATGGCATACCTTGCTGAATTTTGGCTTATTCTAGAAAGTGACCTTGTAGAATGTGCCCCACACATAATATTTGTTGAATGGATCTGAAAATGTTACATAGAATACTATAGATTGTACTATAACAAAAAAATTTGGTATTATTGAATTTGGATCTGTTATGAATAAGTTATGATGTTTTTACCCAAAACACCTATTTTAGACTAGTTTCAGGACTAGCCACAAACCCTATTTTCCACGGAGTGTAACTACAAAAATACAACGAACCACAAGACGAAATTTTTAACACAGATACTTGGATATGTTTACTCCATGCTATTTTAATTTCACGGTCTGAATCATTCTAGAAAAAAAGTTATTGCAAAAATGGTGAGATGACCTGTAAATAACATACCTTAGAAAGCATCGTCAAAAGAATTTATCCTTCCTTGAATTCCAACCTTCTTTTCTTCACCTTCCCTATGAAATTAGGATTAGATATCCTTTGGTTACCTCAGTAACCTATATATATTCAATATTCTCAAGTGTGATATAAAATAAGAGAGCCTTGCCTCTTATTTACACTCTCCAAATATCTTCCTTAGAAGCATCTTCTAGGTTACTTAACCCATTTCTAGGTCACTTAACCTATTTATAGGTCACTTAACCTATTTTACTCATTTTTAGGGTTAACCAATTTCCATAATTAGAAATTCCCGCATTACTTTATCATTTAAATATTCCTCCTTGACTTTGTCACCTCACTTTATCATTTAAATAATCTTCTTTGATTTTGTCACTTCACTTTATTATTTAAATAATACTTCTTGAATTTGTCACTTTAATTTATCATTTAAATAATAATTTCTTCTTCTCAAGCTCTTTGACTTCTTTGACCTTTTGGGGCTTCAAGCCAACATATGAGGGTTCTCCAACTTTGAAAGGCCATAACTCTCAAACCGTGAGGAGTTATGTGACGTTCCACATACCACCATAAATGGCATGACATGTAATATCCATATAGAATAGTCTTACCTACAAATATATAAAAAATCATACCATTATACATAAAAAAAACTTTGGTCCATTACCCAAACTTGGGTTCTCCAATTTCTCATGGCCATAACTCTCTAACCGTGAGGAGTTATTTGATGTTCCACATACCTCCAGAAATGGAATGACATGTACTATCCATATAGAATAGTATTAAATTCAAATATATTAAAACTCATACCATTATACATGAAACAACCTTGGGTCCATTACCCAAACCTTTGTGCTACTAGAATTCACTATCGAAATTTATCTAAGGGTTGACATCAATAACTAAGGGTTGACATCAATATACGATATCACGCTCCAATGGTTGAAATCAATGAAAACCAACAATCCATCAACCTAATCCAACTATCTGACAATCTCCCCCTTTGGCATTGATGACACCACCAACATTGATGACAACAATTAGTCATGATAACATTCATGCTTATACTCTTCATCAATGTTTCTATCTCTCCCCCTTTGACATCAATGGAAAAGGGTATCTCCCTTTGGGGCTTCTCCCCCTGTTTGCGTGACTTTAATTTTTCTTTGTGTTTATAAGCCTCTGATTCCTCTCTTTCTCTTAATATGAATAATATCTCCCTCTTTGACAAAGGGTATCACTCTGAAGTCATATTGCTCATTCTTCCCTTGTGACAATCGATCCTCTTGGAAACATGCCTCTATGCTCTCTCTCCAAGCATTTACCTTTGCATTTGATAAATCTCTCCCCCTTTGTCCTATTTATGGTGCTTCCTCGTTTACATCTAAGACATATAAGATATGCATTCAAAAGAATTCATTTTGGAGTAGAAATTACTCCTAGTCTCCGACAAAGATACTCAAGGGCTTCCTGTGGAAGTAGTTTTGTAAAGATGTATGCCACTTGTTCTTTTGTTCCCACATATTCAACTCTGATGTTCTTCTCTGCAACCTATTCCCGTAGAAAGTGATACTTCATTGGAATGTGCTTCATCTTGGAGTGCATCACCGAGTTTTTGGAGATACTCATGTCGCTTGTATTATCACAATAGATTGGAATGGGCTCATCATACTCAACCTGTATATCTGTCAAGTTTGTTTCATCCATAGAACCTGTGTACAACATGTTGCTGCTGCAATATAATTTGCCTCGAATACAGATAAGGATATTGATAATTGTTTCTTGCTTATCCAAGTTACTAAACACTCACCCAAGTAGAACATTGCTCCACTGGTGCTTCGTTGATCATCAATGAAACTTGCCCAATCTGCATCTGTGTAGGCAATAAGTGATAGATCCTTTCCTTTTGGATATCATAATCCAAACTCTTTTGTTCCTTTGAGATATTTGAAAATCCTCTTCACTGCTTGTTGGCCCTTGACCAAGTTTTGAGGATCCTTGGTCATGTTTGACCTATTTTTGGGACTTTGACAGGCTGTCGAAGGAAGAGCGCAAGTCGAAGCGGATATCGTGGGATCTCGGCCCCTTTTTAGGAATTTTTTGGATTTTGGATAATGTAACAGGTATGGGGATGTAAGCCCATGGGTTTACCCATTCTTAGGCCCCTTTTATATTGTATAAATAAGTAGCTATGTGATGTAAGAAGAGGTCAGTGTGATAAGTGCTAAAAGTTTCTGGATCTATGTGATCGAAGGTGACACGAGTGTGTGATGCTAAGTGCTAAGTGCAAGTGATAGTTGTACATGCTTTGTGCATGATGTGTGAGACTTGCAAGGCCGAGTGAAAGAGGCTGTAAGAGATTGAGAAGAGGCTTAGTGCTGTAACCTAGCTCAGGGAAGGAGGATCTAGCGAAGTGTGCATATCTCCTGTCCTATGAAGAGTAGGGGTTTTGTGGCTCTGTACATGTAACTGATTGAAGAAAGCTAATAAAGAAGACAAAGAGTTGGTGGACGTAGCCCCGTGGTGGGGGAGAACCACATATATCCTGTGTTATGAATGATTTGTGATTTATGGTTTCTCTCTTGTTTATCTGCTTGAATGTTGAGTGTGCTGTTAGATGATAGATGTATCTAATGTTGCCTTGTGCTTAATACTATGAATGAATGCTAGATCTAACCTATGTGAATGTGCTTAGTGCTTGAATCTACTAGATCTGATCTATTTCGTTATGCTAAGTGCTTCGAGATGCTAGATCTGGTTGAATACTGCAATGCTATGTAATTAGGGTCTTATCTTCAAAGTAGATACTAGTTAAATATTGATGAACTATATTTATCAGTGCTTTTTTAAGGTGATACAATCACAGATCGGTGTCCCAGCTAAGGTTGCAGACATCTGAGTCCTGCAACCACCCCTGCCTCTACCTTAGGTGAGACTTCATCTTCTTCACAGGTGTTTTTGAAAGGGCCGATAATTAGGGTATTGTTGGTGCTCTCTTGAGCATTGAACCCTGGGTTTGCCCCTGTTCCAACAAATGGTTCCTTTGCAGGGACCTGAAACTGTTATTTCTGGGAACTAAGGAAGAGGAAGCTCTGTGCAAAGATCGGACTTGAAACTATGATTGCTGGGAACTAAGGAAGAGGAAGCTCTGTGAAAATATCGGACCTGAAACTGGGATTACTAGGAACTGAAGAAAAGAGAAAGCTACGTGCGTAGATCTGTTTCCCTAGTGCACAACATTATACTTAAGTTCTGTGCCAAGAAGAAAAGTCAGATCTGAAGAAAAGAGGTAAGAATAGTGAAATTTTTTAGATCTGAAATCTTTGTGCTCTGATAAAGGTAAAAGTGCGAATTTTTGATTAAAGAGGTTAGATATGTAAGCTTTGTGCTTTGTTAGAAGTGGGATAAGTGGAAATTTTTTCTGAAGTATGGATCTAGGTATGTTTGATAAATTTTTTCCTAGCTTGAAAAGTAGGGCACAACTAGATGAAAGAAGGTCTGATTTGAGTAGATCTGATAGAAATACTGAAATATATGTTATTCCTATGCATATAAAGGATGTTTGGACTAACAAATGGATGCAGGATCCTAGAAAGAATTTTTTGCAGGTTAGCTATCATGATCTTAGTGTGAAGTACAGGAAAGGATGGGGATCACTTAAGAGGAAGAGAGGATTAACTCTTTGTTACAGTTGTAGAAGACCGATACATCTAGCTAAGGAATGCCTTGGTAAAATACTTAGTTGTCTTTGTTGTAAAGATATGGATCATGAGGTTTTAGATTTCCCTAGAATGATTGCTAAACTTGAAAGAATGAATATGAGACAAGGAAACCCTGAGAAAGGTCAAGTAACTGAGACCATGAGAGAACCCCAGAGAGAATCAGAGACTGTACTATTGCAGATGAAAGAAACCCTGAATGATAAAAAAAATATCAAATTATCAGAGATATTCAAAGAAAAAGAATACATAGAAGCAAGAATAAGAGACTTTGACATTGACTGTGTTCTAGATTAAGAAACACAAGTGAATATCATGACATAAAGAACTTGAGAAATTTTGGGAAATCCCGCTATAATCCCTTCATTAGGAGGAATAGGATTATTCAGAGGAAATCTGATAACCCTATGTGGAAGACTCACCCAGACATCTATGAGTGCTCACAGAGCTTCGATAGAGGAAGATTTTGAGGTTGTTAAATTTATTGAGAACAACGCCCCATTTGTTATGTTACTACTAACACCTTGGATTGAAAAGGATCAAGCCAGAAGAAATGAAGAGGAACACTTAGAGCAGAAGAAGAAAGAATTAAAAGATGTTATGACAATAAGGATAACACACTTGATTGTGGAACATGAGAATAGATCAAAGCTTCTTAAGACCAAAAACTTGGATGACGAAGTTGAAATAACACAAGAAGAATCACATAAGACTGAAGCACCTACCCCAGAGAGAAAATAAGTATTGCCCTTGAATCCTATGAAAGAACCTCAACAACGCGGAGTTACTATTCCAAAAGAAGACAAGAATCATAATGGAAAGAGTAATGCTGAGATGTAGATCACCAGAAAGAAGGTTAGAAAACTAAGTAGGAAGAGAGAAAATATCGAAAGGTTATAGAAGGTTCCAGAGGGAACTTCATAGAAGGAAAATTTGCAAAATTGGAACTTTGTTGGGATAACAGAACAACACCACATGGAACTTCACCATGGCGAAGCAATATAGCCGTTGAAAACATTATAACCGTTAGACTGACACCTCGAACGGTTAGAACAACATTTATGGTCATAAATCTCACCACCAGACCGTTGGGACCACACCGCAACAGAAATAACTGCATTAATGAAGGCTTCTCGCCCATTGGAGAAGATCCGTTACCTAGTTGTCTACTTATTCCATCAATCATTACACCGAGAACACTTTTTCCAACCATGATTATATGAGCCCATAGATTAGTCTATTTCACGTAGTGATCATCGAACTATCACCATTCATCTTGTTGCATTGAGTAGTTTCCCTTCAAACCCGAGACATTCAACCATGAACGTGTATGTCTGAATAACTTAGCACATTCGAAGAGTATGTGAAGGAGGTACTCATCAACCTCATGACTGAAAGAGTAATGTCTGAAAGGGTAACGTCTGTGGGGGTACAAGCATCATCAACGAGAGGAGTGCAAGCCTCTCCATCGACTGCTCACGGATCTAAACCATACCGAGTCACACCAGAAAAGAGAACCAAGCACAAAGATGACCTAGAAAATGCGAAGGTAATCCCGACCATATTACTTGACTACATCCCACCTTTGTCCGACGCGGTGAGTCATGATAGTGTGCCTAGAGACTTTGATTACACCCTGGTTACTACGTACCTCCCGAAGGGGATACGTGTAGTTAGAGCGCAGCAGGATAAGAATGCAACGTTGACCTTCAATGAATTCATCCTAGGAGACTGCAAGAACCATAGCATGCTCACCCCTTATAAATACTTGACCAGGATGAAGGGGAAGAAATAAAAAATAATCCCCCATCCATGGACGATGAACCTCGCGTAGTCCACCCTGTTGAATGCAATGAATATCCCAAACTTTGGAAGGCACCAGGAGGTTAACGCCTGTGTTAAGCTTCTGCTCTCATGCTACCATGGAGGCTACTTATGGCTAGACCGCTGTATCACATTCGATCCGACACTAATCCATAGGATCACTGAATTGTGCATGCAAGGACCAGACCTACATGACTTCTATCTAGGGAAGGCTACCGATCACACATTATCACATAAGATCAAGGATACCTAGACAATGTTGAGAAGGGGACGCGAGGCTACAAGGTAGCCTCCATCAAGAATGGTGCAGTGGGCCTAGCATGACAATTAATCGTAGGGAATTTGGTGAGGAAGAATAGACCTACGCAGGTCACAGGGTTTGTTATGGACCTCACAGGGAAGTGCGTGGAAGGCCTACAGATGAACTGGGAGAAGTACCTAGTTAACCAGCTTGGATTGGATTGACACAAGCTCAGGGTTACAAGTTCCACTTTATTTGGCTCCTGATCCTCATCGCATTTTCTACTTGGGATATGCCAAAAGGTGTGACCTTCCTGAACATCGAGCCGTTCGATCTGCTTGCTGGGAAGTTCACCATGCTCTGGTACTCGACTGATATGAGAAAACAATGGCAGTCGAATGCGGTATTTCATACTTATTATCTCCAATTGAAGAGGGCTATTGAAGCTAAACCTCACATGATGCCAAACACCCTACAGTGGTTCAGATCCCTTATGAAGTTCCACACAGATCGACACTTCATCTATATCACTGTGCGAGTAGACGAGCACAAAGAGGAGCTGTAGTCATACTACAAGCTCACAGAGGAGGACCTCGAGGAGATAACTAAGGATTGGTTAGCATACCTCCTTCTCTCTGCTGACCCTGCAAATATTTCTAATCATGAACTTGACATCTCAGAGGCCACTCACAAAGAACATGACACTCCTAGAACTAGTAGAAGGAATAAGACCGAAGAAGTCCAAGACTTGAGCATCACATCATAAGAGACTGCTTCAGTATCACTTGGCCGAGGGGGTGATGATGAAGTAGAAGAGATAAATGACAAAGAAGACTAGAAAAAGTAAAGAGAAGTAACACCGCCCAAGGATCCTGCTGATGAGGCTGATACCTTGAAGAAAAGGAAGGCTTCTCCTATGAAACCCACTTCCCAGAAGAAATCCAGAGCCACCATGACTAAGATGCAGACTGTGCTCACTATCGATGACTTTGACTTCATCATCGTAGATATGAACGATGCCTCGCAGGAAATATTACAGAAACATGAAGCCAAGATGGAGGAAATGTATGAAAGAGTCGAGGTTGAACTCAGAGGGGTACAACGGTCCCTTCAGTCGAGTCGCACAGTGTCAACTGCGCCCCTGTCGTTGGAAGAACCAGAGTTGGGATATGAGCTAGACCAACTCTGTAGGCTATCTTATGCGATCGAATCTTGCCTTCGTCGTGCACAGGAAGAAACATAACAATCCACACAAGCCTTGAAACATGTGCAAGAAGTAGTCGTAGAACAACACCAAGTTGCGGAGCAGGAGAAGGTTTCTCTCTAGACAAAGTTTGAAGAGGAGGAAGCACAGATCTAGCAAGAAAAATTACAGTTGATCGCATAACAGCTCAAAGTGAAATAAGAAGTCAATAGAGCACTTCTCTCTGTGATGAGCTTGGATCCAAAGGAGGAAGAACTAGTAGGGAATCAAGTGGCACAACTCGTGGAAGCTATCCAATAGCTACAACAAAGAATAGCAGACTTAGAGCTCCACATGGTGCCCAACACCTTGCAGGATGTGAGGGATCAAAGAGAAGAAACTTCCTGAAGCACAGTTGAAAGAATCAAGGCCCTCACCATGGAATTTAAACAACTAAGTGATTGCAGTGCCCAAACTTATGAGATACTCACTGAGAATCCTGAACTGAAGGCACTGGAGTCACAGCTCCAAGAGGTGAAGCAACGAGAAGAAATAGTACATGCATAGTTGAAGCTCTATTAGCTGTTGAAAGGATGAAGCAATCCCAAGAGCTTCACACTGCTCAACAATAGGTCCACACCATTCAGAGAAGATTCATGGAAGTGACTTAGAGGCTCCAACCTATATAGGATGAGGTTTTCCAACTGTTTGTAGAGATCGAAGGCCAAGGAGAAGAACTGGAGCAAGTCGTCACTACAACTGAACAACACTTGGAAGGACCTGTCAACGAAGCAGTCATCCAAGAGTTCGCTGAACAAGAGGCCGTGGAACGACAACAAGTTGAAGCATCTCAAGCCAAGCTCAAGGATTTTGAAGTAGATCTACCTAGATTAGAGTGACTCGAGACAAGTCATAGGTGAGTGTTGGGGGCTTGTTGTCCCTTGACCAAGTTTTGAGGGTCCTTGTTCATTTTTGACCTATTTTTGAGACTTCGATAGGTTGTCGATGGCAGAGCGCAAGTCGAAGCAGAGATCATGGTATATCGACCCCTTTTTAGGACTTTTTTGGATTTTGGATAATGTAACAGGTATGGGGATGTTATCCCATGGGTTTACCCATGCTTAGGCCCCTTTTGTAATGTATAAATAAGTAGCTAAGCGATGTAAGAAGAGATTAGTGTGCTAAGTGCTAAAAGTTTCTGGATCTATGTGATTGAAGGTGAAACAAGTGTGTGATGCTAAGTGCTAAGTGCAAGTGATAGTTGTACATGATTTGTGCATGCTGTGTGAGACTTGGAAGGCTGAGTGCAAGATGTTTTAAGAGATTGAGAAGAGGCTTAGTGCTGTAACCTAGCTCGGGGAAAGAAGATCTAGCGAAGTGTGCAGATATCCTATCCTATGCAGAATAGGGGTTTTGTGGCTCTGTACATGTAACTGATTGAATAAAGCTAATAAATAAGACAAAGAGTTGGTGGATGTATCCCCAGGGTGGGGGTGAACCACACATATTCTATGTTGTGAATGCTTTATGCTTTATGGTTTCTCTCTTGTTTATCTGCTTGAATGCTGAGTGCACTATTAGATGATAGATAGATCTGATGTTGTCTTGTGCTTAATACTGTGAATGAATGCTAAATATGACCTATGTGAATGTGATTAGTGCTTGAATCTACTAGATATGATTTGTTTCTTTATGCTAAGTGCTGTGAGATAATAGATCTGGTTGAATACTACGATGCTCTGTAATTAGGGTCTTATCTGCAAAGTAGATACTAGTTAAATATTGATGAACTATATTTCTAAGTGGTTTTTTAAGGTGCTACAATCACATATTGGTGTCCCATCTAAGGTTCCAGACATTTGATTCCCGCAACCACCCCTGCCTCTACCTCGAGTGAGAATTCATCTGCTTCGCAGGGGTTGCTGAAAGAGCCAGTAGTTAGGGTTTTGTTGGTGCGCTCTTGAGCATTGAACCCTGGGTATGCCCCTGTGCCAATATTGCTAATACATGTGATTCCTTTGGTGCTACTTGAAATCATGCCACTTGTCGAACTGCCCGCATTACATCTGGTCTGGATGCTGTCACATATGGTAAGCTACCAATCATTGACCTGTACTACCTCTAGTTTGTAGACTTTGAATCATTATCTTTGCTCAACTTGCAACTGGTTTGCATAGGAGTGGTAACTGGCTTGTAATCTTCCATTCCAAACCTCTTTAGCATTTCTCTGATATACTTAGTTTGAGAAATAAAAATTCCTTTGTTTCTTTGACATATATGAAGACCCAAAAAGAAGGATAGTCCTCCAAGTAATGAATTTTCAAATTCATTCTGCATATCCTTTTCAAATTTTTGGCTTAACCTGTCATTAGTACTTCCAAAACGATATTATCAACATAATTTTCAATTAATAAAATATTACCTTGAGTTACCTTGATGTAGAGTTTGTTGTCCGCGCTTCCTTTCCATAGTTCGTATGGAGTTTTGTCATTGTTGTTTCTGAGCATTACTCTATTTTGAATGTGAACTGATGTATGCACTGCATGTGTCCAAAAAATATCTGTCAATTTGGAATCCATTAGCATTGTTCAAGCCATTTCTTGTGTAATTATCATCCATTATGATAATGTTCCTTTGTTTTTGAACCACTCTCTGAACCAATCTATGAATCCATTCTCTCGTCCACTATCATATATCTGTCCAAACCTACTAAGTGTTCTTACACATCCATCTCTTTCCATACTATCCAAGACTCTATTTGCGCAACTGTCCATAATGATGACCCATTTATCACTATACTATCATGAAGTCTTGATTAATCTATCAAACTGTACTTTTGCTAATTTATTGCTCTCAATCTGTCTTCTCAAAATCTATAAGCTACTCGAAGGATGGTTCTTTGGTCTGTCACAACTATCACATAGACTCGCCTAGTATAATATTCATATTACTTGGGATTCTCTAAGCCAGATGGCTCAAAACAATTCCTGCTCTGATGTGTATTCATCATCATCTTCATTGGTAGATTCGTCATCATCTTCATTGGTAGATTCATTATCTCTCTGAGATTTGAATTCTTTCTTTCTGTCTATGGATTCATCTTTCACTACAATGATTGAAAGTACAATCTCTTGAATCTATTCCTTATTTACCTGTCCTTCCTTTATTTCAGTTATTTTCCAAACCTTTATGTATCTGACATCTTTCCTTTTCTCTGTATAATTTTCTTCATCTTGTTTTATTGCTAATCTTGTGATCTATGGTACCTGGTCTTTGTTCACATGTTCTTCCTGTTTTCTTATCCATACTTTCTTATATCTGATATCCATATTCTCTTTCATGTAAGTATCGATCATGCTTCTACAGTCACTAGCTATGTGTCCATAGTTATGACATTTTTAACACTCAATTCTATGTGCGACCACATAGGCACTTCTTGCTTGAACATTTCTTTTATAATCCTTGCAATCTTCAACCTTATGTCCAAATTTAGTACAAAAAAAACAATTACCATAAAATAAATTTGCATACCTGGGAGTGAATGATATTCTTTGTTGCGTAGTCCTTCTGAATTTTTTCCTTGACTGATCATGATCATGATTGAAGCTTCTTTGTGGCTTGAACATGGATGGTATTCTTGAAGATG
>JASDQU010185926.1:0-10158 GCA_032191745.1 Picea mariana | reverse complement strand
ATGCGTAGTTCTCAAAAAGACCATTACAATGGGCTATCACACGCACAAAACAAAGATCGTATACAAAAGTTACGACCCTGGGAAGTTAATGTACTAACTTACCCAAACACGGCCCACATGACTTTTGTTGTTTCATATCCTAGGGTTAGGTTTTTGGATGTCTAGGGATTTGGCATTCATTTTTATCATTAAAATGCCTTAGAGCCTCATTGTAATCATCTTCTTGTGAATGAGTGTAGCTGTCACATATCTTCTCAGAGATAAAGCTACCACAATTCTAGCAAGTCTTGCACTCTGTATATTTGCAATCTCTTTAAAATTATTTCATTAATAGAAATCAAGTATTAGTGTATTTCTCTATTTATGGAAATTTTCATGAGTATTTCATTGTAATATCTCTGCTTTTATTTCATTCCAAAAATAATCTGGATGACCTTTATTCATAATGATTGCCTTATTCAAATCGTGATGTCTTGAGTTCGTTATTCGATCTTAGTGAAATGATAGATTCCATCTAGAAGTGATATTCATTTGCACTGAGAAAATTAATAGGAGTAATGGAAACATCATTACCCAGATCATTGTCACCTAAGGCTTTTAGTTTTGTTAAATCCTAACGTACTTGCACTTGGAGAGATGAGTGTCGTATGAAACAATGTCCACCTTTTTCCTCATAGTGGTAACTGGTCTACATGCCTCCATTGTTTCACTAGGAGGTTGAGAGAAGAACCCATCCGAGGGAATAAAATCATCTTGCGCTAGAGAGAGGGAAGATTGTTTGAGACCATGCAAGGAGAGCTCATCCTAGTCAATGTCAATAGAGTCTAAAAGGTTTTCGAAGCTAGCATTGGAAAGGAGGTAAAAAAAATTGTTGGCATCCATTTCAACATGCGAAGGAACTAGGATAGGACTAGAAGGTAAGAGTGTACCAAGGATATCAATCCATGCTTCCAAGAACCAATGACTAGGGATTTTGGAGGAATAAAAGCCCCATTGAATCTTGGTGAGTAAGTGGATGATAAGTTTAGAATGCCCCTCTTCTATTAATTTCTAAAATAAAATTCTTTGATCAATTTGCAGGCCTTTAATGAAATAGTAAAGATCATCCACATTATTTGAGTTGATACCCAAGTGACCAAAGTAAACATGAAAAATACGACCATTACTATATCACAAGACTCCTCCATAACCTACAGGTCTAGGATTGTCCTTTGAAGCTCCATCAAAATTTAGTTCGATAAATCCCAGAGGGGGAGGGGACTAGTAGGAGGGAATATAGGTTTTAGCAGGGAGAATTAAAGATGAGTCGGAAATAAGTGAAGAGGAGGATATCCATACAGAGATAAAGGATTTCTCATTGGGGGGGAGGGGAATAAGATCATGATGGCTCAACTTATCCTTGGAGATAGTCATTGCGATGCTTTGTTTAATTTTTCTCCAGATGGTTTCCCATGGCTAAGATTCATCCTTAAATATTCTCCTTCTCCTACCTCTCCAGGTTTCCCATAACAAGAATCCAAGGAAAAGTTAACGTATGTGATTTACAATAGGACTAATAAAACAAACGTCTCTTGAAGAAGATATAGTGGATCTGATAGAATTTTTATTGCGGTTTGATTGTCGAAACACTATGGTTCCCTAGTCACGAAGAGAGTTTCTTTAAGAGCAGGTATTGAGGATATTATCCATTCTTTCTCCACTTTCTTTGCACATTGAGAAGAGGCCAAGACCCTAAAAGCTCTGTTTACATAACTGATCCCATGTAAGGATTTTCCTGTGAGAAATATGCTAGAGCAAGGTTGAAACATTCGGCCAAAGGTTTCCTTTCCAAAGTTTCTTCCATATTTTTTCATCGAGTAGGGTGCCATGATGGATGGAAAGGTGAGAAACCTCCTTAAGAGTAAAGTTACTTGTAGGGAAATAACCCCATTGAAGATGGTCCGATTGAGTATTCACTTTAATTTTTCATTTTTCCAGCAGTTGTTGAAGGATTGAAAGAAGAGGATGATCTCTGATAGGGATGGGGTACAAGTTGAGATGCCAAATTTTCCATTTCCCTTCCGCTAGGTTGGATTTCCAATAATCCTTAACCTGGCTGCCATGAGTAGCTTGAAGAGAGAGTTTGAGGGTGTTCAATTGTTGATCTTGGTGAAATTTAGGGGGTTTCTTCCAAGAGTCTTCCCAAAATAGAGTTGATTGACCATTTTGTATCTTCCAGAAGCTATGTTGTTGAATAGCATAGTTTTTGATAAGCGAGCCTAAGGGAGCCTCAATCATAGAAATTAAATCTGGCTGATCAAAATTTTTAGGATATTTTTTCTTCCGAAGCTTGATCCATAGTTCCCCCTTTTTTTGTATCCATATCCACCATCTTTTGGATCCTAGAGTTTAATTGATAATCTAAGGATCTCTGAGGCCTAATGCTCTATTCGCTTTGGGCTTAGAAATTATGTTCAATGCTATCAAAGACCATTTCCTTGAGTATTGGGAACCTTTCCATAGAAAATTCTTATACAATCCTTTTATTTCTCTAAGGATTATTTTAAGAGTTGCTATGGTAGAGAAAATATAGAGGGGGATAGATTGAAGAACAAGTCTTATAAGAACCAATATTCCAACAATATTGAGAGGTCTAAAGGTCCAACTTAATAATTTTTTACAGATTCTTGAGAGAAGAACTTCGCAAGAATTGTTGTGAAATATTAAAGTGATAAAATGGGTGACAAGGTATTTGGATGGAAGGGAGCTCTTGGTAAATCCAAGAACGCGGGTGGTGTTGAATTGCACAGGGAAGAGGGGTGTTGAAGAAAAAGAGTTTGGATTTTAGGTGGTTGATGGAGGTACTAGAAGCTTCCATGAAATCATCCAACACTTTATTGAATGATCTAGCTTCACAAGAAGAGGGAGTTCCAATGAGAATTGTGTCATCCACAAACTGGTTATGTGTCAAGGGATCCCTCAAGTGATGAAGAGATATGTCATTGATCTTATGGTTAGCTAGTGTTTCTTTTAGACTGTGCCCAATCCCTTCATCCTTAAGGATGTAAAGAAAAGGGGAGAGGGGATCACCTTGCATGATTCCTCGAGAAGGAACAAAAGCAGGGGAAGGAGAGCCATCAACTAGAATAAAAAGTAAGGCGGATGATATTAAAGATAAAACCCATTAAAACCATTCTGGATAAAATCCAAAGGAAAGGAGTATTTCCTTAATGTTGTGCTAGTTGATCTTGTCAAACACCTTGGACATATCATGTTTTATCATCATGCCCGAAGTCCTAGTGTTTTTGAGGGAATGATCCACTTCAATAGCTAAGAGGATGCTATCCCAAATATGTCACCCTTCCACATTACGAAAGGCTATGGGGAAGAATTTGCAGGGGTCGGCTGCATTATATTCCTTAGGAATGAGGGTGAGAAAGAAAAAATTAAATGATTGAAGGAATCCCATGATTCTTTGGGATTCCTGCACTAGGGATAGAATTTCCCACTTAATGATAGACCAACAATGATGAAAGAAATCTGAGGTGAATCTATCAGGACTAGGGGCTTTACTAGTAACAAGACATAGATTATCTTGTTCAACTTTGGAAAGGGAGATGGGTCTCATGAGGCTAGAATTCCTCTATTCATAGATTAAGAGAAGAATGTGTTCGGTGATGGAATGAATGGAAACTAATCGATTGATCTAAGGCTCAATGAGCATATCCTTAAAGAAAGAGGTTAATTATTGCTCAATATCAAAATGAGAGGTTATTTTATTACCTTGTGACGAAGTGAGGTGTGTGATGCAGTTGAAATGCCTCTGTTGGATCATAGAGCAATGAAATAATTTTGTGTTACACCCCCCCTCTTTCAACCATTATACTCTTGAATTTTGTTGGCAAAGAACTTCCTCCTGCTTTTGTCTCTCCTCGATTTGGGCTGAAAGGGATTTTTCTTACTGAGCAAGCTCAAGAGATCGACCAATGGAGATGATTTCTTGTTGAAACATTTCCATTTGGTTATTTAGAATCCTTTGCGCTTGAAAAATGTCCCCAAAAATTGTCTTGTTCCAAAATTTAATGCACTTATGGAGGCATTTGAGATGTTGTTGCAACCGGTACATAAGAGAGTGTTTGTTTTTTGAGCCTCCTCCCACCAAATCTAGACATTGTCTAGACATTGTTGTGGAAATTAGGATGATGGATCCAACATTTCTCAAATCTGAAAGGATTCTTAAGATGTTTGCTAAGAGTTTATAAAGAAAGAAAAATTGGCCAATGATCGTATCCATTGGATGGAAGAATGGTAGATTCCATGTGTATTCCCGAGAGCATTAATGATTCAAAAATCAAGAATCGATTTAGTTTTCATTCTACTTGTTGTGAACCCCCTCGATGGTTATTCCAAGTAAAAGTGTCATCACTTGTTTCAATATCAATTAATTGATTATTATGAATGAAATCTTTGAACAACATATGATCCTGATATAGACTTATATTATCTCCTCTCTTTTCTGCTAGAGAGGTAATCAAGTTGAAATATCCCCACATTATCCAGAGATGGGGATGAAACTACTCAGCTATGTGCTGCAATTATTGCAGACAAAGAAGCTTTTCCCCCAACCATTGCGGCCCATAGATATTAGTAATAAATACTTTTAAGTTCTTTCTCCTATCGGTTGAAAATACGTTGATATGTTATATTTGGTCCATAAAAAGTTCCAAACAAGGACTTCGTTTGCATTCGAAAGAAGTGCAAGGACATCGAGCATCTTACTTTCCATATCTTGGAGAGAATGGTTTCTAGTTTTTACCTAGAACATTTAGTTTATTGAAGAAATATGATATCTGGTGATTCCACTGCAACTTGTTTCGTAAGAGTCGATTCTTAATATTACCATCCAAACCTTTGATATTCGAGGAGATCAATTTCATGGATAATGTTGGGAGGGTTGAAAGGAATCCATGACGAGGGCATTCTCACCTGAGACTAGGATGTCACGACTTTCCTGTAAGATTTGTAAGTTGTATTTTTTTCCTTTTCTCTTATATTTCTTTGGAACCTGTTCATGTTTAAGTTTATTAGCTTGAATTCCAATATTAGGATGAGTCGAAGCTGAGTCGGAGGGTCCAGTGGGGTCCTTTCACTATTTATGAAGAATCTTCTTAATTCTTTGAAAGTGCTCCAGGGGAATAGATTGCATCTCCATTACACTTTGCATATCTATTCCATCGAGGTCCACTTACTCTGTCTCAAAGTTCAGAGCTTCTTCCATTTCTTGAATTATGGGAGCATCTTATAGAGAGGGCATATCAGAGGAGTCCGCCGAGGTTTTGAGATGTTTCTTTTCATCGGGGAAGAGAGAAGGGTAGCACGATTTGCACGAATTAGGATTGTCAGGAGATGAAACTTCCTTAATGATAGTCTCAAATTTGGGATGGAGAGAGTTCAAGGCTTCAATTTTTTTTTTAAGATTAAGGTTTTTTTTGAAGATCCTTGAGGGCCATGCGAGACATGTTTTCGATTGCCTCGACGACAGGAGGGGACATTGATAAAACCTTCCTCATATTTTTCTTAATAAACTTTGGAAGGTTTGGGTGGGATAAGTAAGGGGAAATAACGATATAAGTGACCGTTTTCATGAGGGATGGGGATAAATAAATTCATATAGATGCAGATGCATGCATAGGCGATGTATCGCGCTAGTTTTGTATCCTCAGAGGATTTAATAAAAGTACCCAGACATTTGCAAATCCACAAGAACCTCTTCCTCCCAGTACTCGGGAGACTCACCCAAATCAGTGCAAAGGAAAAGTCTTCATTGTCTGGATTAAAGTTATCTTTCTAGTATCCAATGTGGAGGCCTCCTTAGCGAAAGAAATAGGGTCCTCCAAATATATGTTCCCTTTTCTTTTCATTTAAAAAGATCATTGTAAATAAACCATTCGAGCCTAATTTAATATCAATATGATAGGTGGGTTTCCAACGAGAGTTGATCCAAGCTAATAGATCTCTCTCAGTTCACCAAATTCCAAGGAAGTTAGGATGATTGCATGGTCCCTCATATATTGCACATACCCACTCATGTGTTTTGAATTAATCTCGTATCGAAGCGTTGTCTCCTCCTTGGGAATACAGTGCCTTGGTTTCCAATAGGTGATGTTATCTAAATATTTCGGTGCTTCTCGCTTAGATTATTCACGAGAGGGAGTTGCAGCTTTGGTGTTCCTATTTCTTGCAGAAGTTGTATGATGGGGATTCGACTCAAGAGGATCCAATCCTTCAGCTTCGTGGTGAGAAAAAAGAGGAGGAGGAGGAGGAGTGCATCCCTCCTACGACGCCATGGAAAGAGGATTTGTACCACGAGGCAAAAGAGGAGGAGGAGGAGTGCATCGCTCCAACGACGCCATGGAAAGAGAATTTGAAGCGATACAAAGATACATCCAAACGAAACCCTAACAGAGCTCAATCTTCTTCATAAGATTTTTTACGATTTGTAGAGTTAAATTTTGTTTTAAACATTATTTTTAATTTCATTTATTTATAAAAAATAATTATATTTTATTAAAAAATATTAAATTCAAAGGAAAATAATACACTTTAAGAATAATACTCAAACCAAACTTCATATATAATATCCTATAATTCTCAAATAAATAACCAATGTTATATAAAAGAGAGTACATGAAAATGAATTATTATTCTTATTAATAAATTATTAGTTTATACATTTCATATTTATAAGAAATGGCGTTGTGATCTTTAAAAATATTATATAAATTTTCAATTTGTCCTTTTCTATTTCGTAGTTTTATATAGAAATGTTATATAAAAGAGAGTAAAAGAAAATGAATTATTATTCTTATTAATAAATTATTAGTTTATACATTTCATATTTATAAGGAATGGCGCTGTGATCTTTAAAATTTTTATATTAATTTCTAATTTGTCCTTTTTTATTTCGTAGTTTTATATAGAAAATATTCATTTTGATATTTAATTTATTTTAATGGTTTATGTTATGTAAGAATGTAAAGTTGATTAATTTGAGTAATAGAGATATATGCATAGACTAGAACATGAATGACTACTTAATATATGGAAACTAATACTTTAAGAATTAATTAAATTAAATTGTGTTTCTATGATTAACTAGCATCAATTAAAGACCATTCAAATTACAAGAATATCGTTCACTAGGTAGCAAAACATGGAAGCAAAACATGGAAGTTCTTTGCTCGGAACAACCTACAATTTTTCACTCAAACAAATCCTAAGTGTTCATGTATGCAATTCTTGGAGAAAATCTTGTTCCCATAGTAAGTTGAAACTATTCTTATAATTGCAAAAGAAAAGTAGGCATGCAAAAGACTGCTGAGAAAAAGGGAAATCATTCGGAATTTAAATCTAGGAGATGTGCTCTAACTGGGATGTCAACACATAGACCCTTCACTACAGGATGGAATATTTCACAATGCATTAACAAAGTGTTCATGCAAGCACGAAGAGTTACAATGTGTATCTCTTACCTTTAGTGGGTGATTTCTCCTCAGTAACACAAAACAAGATGTACATAATGAAACTAGTAATCAATTGAAGAATGGACATGGTAACTATGAAATCGAAGGAAAGAAAATTACAATATAACTATATTTGTTGATCTATGATATCGAGTAAGGAAACAAAGAAATGTGAGTCAAGTTGGTGGGCCCTCCAAACCGATGTCACATTTCTTAGAAAGTGAAAAACTATGATTAATTCACACCACAAATATTCTCAAATACGAGCATCGACACTTTACTAATACATAAATGAAGTTCAGAGATACATAATTGACACCATTCTTTTCCAAATGATCTAGTGATTAGACTTTAAACTACAAATATGATTTGCAATCTTACAACTTAGCTTCTCCCTTTCCTTTTTTCTCTATCCATATATTTATATAGAGTAATGAGCTGAATTGAAAACAACTCCTCCAAATCAAAATTGTTAGCCATGAACAATTTTTACAAGATATTGTCTTATTTGTTTTTGGGTAGATCTTGGTTGGGGAGAAAACTTAATATCTGATTACATATGGTTTTCCTAACATAAATTCATTTGAATGTAGCTTGATTCAATTTCCTTGTTAACTGGGCGCTATGTTTGGAACATGGTTTTGAAAATCGACAAAAACAAAATATAGGTTTTACATATTTAGAAAAACATCCCGATATCCTTAATCACACCTCTTCTAGAAAATCTAACGTCACATTAATTTAATTGGTTCATTTTTCACAAAACCCATATTTTAGATTCTCAAGATTCATCTTCATTCCCTCGAAATTCACGACAAAAGTTAGCTAGCTGGAATCTATTGTTATTTTTGGCTGTAATTTTGTTTATGAGATGGACGTTCACATGTGTGACCTGTCTGTGAGCTTATGAACACAAAATTATGCCAAGGGTTCCAGTGACAAAACTCATGCCTTGGGTTTCCTTGTAGAAACAATCTAGTATGTTGAGCATGAAAGTGGTAACCATATCTACATGTGAGCTACCTGATCTGAACTTAGGAAAAAATTGTCATTAACAATAATCAACTCTTAATTATCCTAATCTACCAAAAAAATGAATAAATCATTAAATTAGAAACATAATTACTTTGCAATCTCTAAATGACATTTCCGTTAAATATCTCGAGATGACAAGATGAAAGTAATGGTGACAAGGTGAAAATGGAGGATCAAATGGTCAAAAGAAAGTATTTGGAAGTGAAAATAGCATCAAATTGTAGACCCAACATCTCCCCCATGCTTAATACCTTGGATGTACTCATGCAAGAAAAGTGTATGGTTAGCATCCTTCGGAAAGATGTCAAAGTAAGAAAAATTTTGAATACCTCTTTCTATTGTAGACACTGCTCTTAGCATCTTTTCTTGTCTCAAACTAAAAAATGGATGTTCTTCAACTCCTTCCTTCCACTTTTTATTCCCATAGACTCGATCTTATTTTTACATTGTGATTGTGTCTTGTGCAATTTAATTCCAAAGATACTCATAGAAACTTTCTTTTCCACTTCCTTCTAATCATTTCCTTTGGGATTGGCCAATTTCAGAGAAGACATTTGGAATCATAATAATACAAAATAGTACATATTGTTTCTTGACTCCTTTTCTCTTTTTTTCTCCTTAGGAGTCTTGGAGAGATCATTTTCACTTGTCATACAATAGGTTCAACTATTCCACATGAATGCTCCCTTGAATTGACCAACCCTTCCGAGGGTGCTTAGAACCAAAAACAATGCAGATGAGCACAAAATATTTGTACCAATACTTCTAAAAATGGACAAACAACATACTATTTCCCACTTCATATCCTTCCCACTATACTGAGTTTTTACCTTCCATTAATAAATAATGTGACATCCTTTAATACAAGTGGAGCTTTTGGGAGGTATCTTAATTTTAAATGGCCTTAAAAAATTTATTGTTGATGTCATTGTTTCTGATGTTGTAGATATTGTTACCCATCGATTTAGGTGTGATGTATTTGGATTCTGGATTTTCCAAATTTCCTAGGATTGTGCCACCATAGATGAAGTCCACCAAAGTAATTAAACTATCTCCACCAAATTAATAATGCTCAACCAATGCATCCAGGTCTCTTCCTTGAGTCCATTGTTGTTGTAAGTATGGCCTATATATATCATCTTCACTTATAATTGTTCATATGATCCAAAGAAGCAATCAATTCAAGCTACATCACAAAGTAAAGTTATTGCAATACCTATGGGTAGAAAAGATTCATCACATTGAATTGATTGAAATTTGACCTTCTTTCTTCTTGTCCATATGCTATTTGTAATGGTAAAGAGAGGTAACACATAGATCATCAGTCCCTGCACTTGTTAAAAGTAGCATGGGGAGGTTTGACTCCACCGCTCTCATTGGAGCTACTATACGCCAAAAGAAATCGGTCTCCTCCTGGTGCAAATGGATGTGTCAAATTAACAAGATCATTTCTAGGTAAGTAGCTTGAAACCTTACCTCCTAAACCATTAGAAATGAACTATTTATATTTCCTTTTCACAATAATCATATGGTGATACAATTTCCATCGTTGTTGCTGATGTTTTTGTAACACCCTGTTTCCCCCAGATTGTAAATATAACAGAACTGGCCAAGGACTATG
>JASDQU010185925.1:1995-20668 GCA_032191745.1 Picea mariana | reverse complement strand
TATATATACCAAGGAGACATTTTCATTTTGAATCATCTTGTACTTGAACATTTAAGTGGGGTAAAAGGAGGTTGCCCCCTCGAAGAGGCTTATTATCTAAAATTATATCTTTTTCAAGGCGTTGAGTACTTTTCTTGAGGTTTTTCTATGCTATATTGATGTTTGGTTCTTAACAGTATTCTTCATATCGGACGACTCATGTCCACTCCGAGACTTCGACATTCAAGACTTTGGAGGTTTCAAATAAACGTCGCTCCATTTTCCTCTGAAGTGATCACCTATTGAGCAAGTCATAAAACGGTGAAGACCACTTGCTGCCGATTAACGCTTCCACTTACACTATCCTTCCATTTTAGTAGATCGACGGATGAGATTTCTCCCAAAGTGATCTTCCAATCGGACATCTCGCGTCCACTTCGGGACTTTGGCATTCACGACTTCGGGACTTTGGGAAAGTGTTGGTGGTAAAAATACCGAAGAAAAACTCCTAGAGTGACATAACTTACTTACGTCACTTGATGACATGTCATGAGCTGAGTAGGTGCCACGTGTCACTCAGATTTGTGATTTGCATGTACCTGAAATGTCGATTCAACTTGACACTTGTCATTGTCTGATTGTGTCATGTGTCCTTGCTGATGTAGTCTTGTTGACGTGGATCTCCTCATGTGGCACATGTTCTTCTCCTGGATTTAACAGTTGTCCTAACTCTCGATGTATCTTAGATCGACGATTGAGAGCGACTTCGGACCTTCGTCCTTTGGGACTTCGGGACTTTTGACATTTTTTGGTGGTGAAAACTCTCGAATTGGTGTAACTTGCTTACATCACTTTTTGACATGGAACGAGCCAATTTCCTCTTGACACTTGTCATCATCTGATTATTCCATGTGTATTTGCTGACATGGTTTACCACATGTCCTTGTAGACATGGTCTGCTGACGCGGTCTTCCACACGTCCTTGTTGATGTGGTCTACCACGCGCTGACGTGGTTTTGATTGTGGCCCACCCTCAACTTATTAAAGTTCACGCACCTTCAATCCTTGCAATGCGATGAGACTTTCGATCTCACGATCTTGATGGTGCTCCTAGACTGACGGTTCAGATTTTTTCTTTCAAGCTCTGCGGATCAGATCTAGCCTTCCTAAGTCAACGAATGTGATTTATTTTGTGATCTAGGTTTCAGGAGTTTCAACTCTCAAACACTTCTTTCCTTTATATGTGAGTCTTTTGGAGTCTATCATATGTAGACACCTGTCCTTCTCAATCATCAACTAGATTAACAGTCATGTGTCCCCTTCCTCGATCAACAATCGAGATCTCCTTCGGGTCTTCGGACTTCGGAGATTTCAAATATCAACTTTATCTCTATCACCTTTTCCTAGAGATGGAAATCCACTCACGCGTGTCCCTTTCAAATCAAGGGTTGCGATCCTTTCGCATCTCTGGACTTCATAATTCTCAATTCTCAAACTAAATTCTTGAAGTGAGATTTTTTACGGAGTGTAACCTCCTTGTATCTTTAGACCAGAAACGAATGATGTTCGTTTGATCAGGATCTTAGATCAATGACTCGATCTCTCTACGATGCATATTTTTGATGGATTAAATCCAATGGATATCCATCTTTGCTTATCCTATCCTTCCATTTAAGGTGATCTGACGACTGACAGATATTCGGGTGATCGAGATCTCATATCTCAGCCCTTTCTTTTCCTGTCCTTCCACTTGAGGTGATCCGACGACTGATGAACATTCAGGGGATTGATATCTTAGATCTCATCCCTTGCTTATCCTGTCCTTCCACTTAAGGTGATTTGATGGATTGATGGTTATTGGGGTGATCGAGATCTGAGATCTCAACACTTGCTTATTTGATCCTTCCACTCAAAAATGATCTAACAGCTAAAGGGAATTCGGGTTTGATCCAACGATTGATGGGTATTCAGATAATCAAATTCTCAACCCTTTAGCCCTGCTTATGCTATCCTTCCACTTAAAGTGATCTAATGGTCGTGAATACACTCGAAGAAGATCAATGATCAAGTATGGTTGAGGAACCACAACTTGCGAGTGATTTAACTCGTCACCAAAACTTCACAATTTGAAGTTGTGCGCTTGTTGGTGAGTCAACCACAATCGTCGATATTTGAAGCTATAAGATTTGATGGTATTGACTAATTGTGGGATTGGAACTACTACGATATTTAATTCTCCTTTCGATCTCTGCAATCTATCCCTGCTGTTGATCTGTCGATTACGCATTCGACGGTCATGACTTAATCTGGCTTAAACTGATCTTTTGTTGGATCAACCACAGTCGTTGATATTCGAGTCTATGAGATCTGACGATCTAGACCAATTGCGGGATTGGAACTAGCGTTTCGTTTAATTCTCCTTCTGATCTCTACAATTTATCCTCTAATAGTTCTCAAGCCCATGATCACTCATATGACCGACGTCCGTTATATGAGACGATCAACACTGTCAATTTCTTGATCGGACAAATGTTGAGGCTTCTCACCTTTTCCTATGCATTGGTCGACTTCTCAATATTTCCATCGATCCTGATGACACTTCTATAATGCACTCTTCCTTCTGAGCTTTGATATTCATTCTCTTTTGTACAACATTTTCCCTTCTGAGCTTTGATCTTCATTCTCTTTTGTACAACATTTTCCCTTCTGAGCTTTGATCTTCATTCTCTTTTGTACAATGTTTTCCCTTCTGAGCTTTGATCTTTGCATATTGTTCACTTCTCCTCCTGAGATTACGCTTTTGATCTCTACATACTGTTTGACATATTCTTCTAATTGATATACTGTTGACATCAATGACAATCTCATCTCTGGTAAATCACAATGATAATTCATTATAAGAACAAATCATCACATCGACTATTGACATCAATGACAATCTCATCTCTAGTAAATCACAATGATAATTCATTATAACAACAAATAATCACATCGACTGTTGACATCAATGACAATCTCATCTTTGGTAAATCACAATGATAATTCATTATAACAACAAATCATCACATCGACTGTTGACATCAATGACAATATGTCCAACAATGGTTTTTGGAGCTAGTGGTTTGGGATCAAACCAATCTTGAAGAACTGAAAGCGTTGGACAATAAGTGGACTCAGGATATTTATTATTGGTTTTCTTGCATAAAATAAGGCTACATTATTGAATTTGTCATGGAATACATTGATTATTTCAGCAAGGCGGAAATAAACTTTGCAGAAGGACCAAGAAGGTGGATGCTAGAGGAAATTCCACTTTGGATAAAAATGTTGTTCATGAAGAAGGGGTTGATGTGCATGTATCCAGATCAAATGACTAAGTAAAATCCCCTAGCGTCGGGGGAGGGGGGGGGTGGTTGCAAAGATGAGGAAAGTTCAAAAAAAAGAGATAAGATGGGTCTAATGAGGATGATCTAGATATTTTCATTATGAGGTGAGGTATGGAATGGACCCAGAATATAACAGGATAAAAAGAGATGAGAGGTACGTAAGAAGATTTGAGGTAAGATGAAGAGCGGAAGAGAAAGGTGTAAAGAATTATACAGGGGCGTGTGATGAGGGATCAGTTCTGAGGTGAAAAGAAAATAAATTGCACCATGTGGTAGTGAAGGAGTGTATTTTGTGCCAACATGGAGCACATATGAGGATAGGCTCGCAAAGAGGCATGACATAAAGGAGATGGTGTCTACTAGGGATACCAATAATGATAATAGTATGAAACTAGTTGATGAAGTCTGCAACCCTTGGTTGTTTTGGAGTGTCACAAATTTATAAGAAGATCAAGCATATAGAAGTGGTGCGTTGATAAGAAGAGAGGATGGTGTGCATAGTGGTAGTGTGTTATTTGGAAAGAGTGATTTTGTGCAAGGTGGTAGTGCACAAATTGGTCTGGGATATGAATCACGAATATTTGGTGCATAGATCGACTCAGAATAAGGAGAACACATTTGTTGTGCACAATCAGGACAAGAAGGTAGATCTCAGAGTGTTGGTGCACCAAAATAAAAGGAATATGGAAGCTCCCCTAGTGGTGGGGGAGACAATTTGTAGTATTATATGGTCTTGAGTGACTGCAAGTAGAAAAATATTTGTGTTACCTCACATGAAGTTTTCGAAGAAGATGGACTTACCCCTCTTGCACATATTTAACCAAGAAGAACATTCAATAGATAGTGAAGAGATTGGAGTATAAGAAAGAGAAGAATAAGAGAGAAGTAACGAGACAAATGAAGAAGAAGGTGAAGTCAACAATATTTTACCCCAAGTGATAGAGGTGTGAAAAATTCCATCCAATAGTAGTCAGATAAAAGGAACTAGCTCAATTTTGAAGATGGTGAATCAAGACAATACATTGAGGTTGTTTTTGTTCCATGGAATGAGTAAGGACAATGCAGAGCAACACTAGTTTACCTATGAGGCAATCGGGTCTGTAAAGAGAATTACAAATGAAGCAGCTAAGATCACACAACTAGAGACCACATTCAGGAATAGAGCCCTGATGTGGTACATGAAATACAAGGATACTGCACTAGTGGGACAAGAAAGGTCTCTAGCCGAGATTAAGTAGGATCTACTTATGGATTTTCAGAAGCCTAAGTCATAATCCCAATGCATTACGGAATTCAAGGAGATAAAACAGAAAGAAGGAGAAATTGTCTAGGACTATGACCAATGGTATTAAATCTTGTTGGATAGGCCGATGTTCCAAATCCAAGATGTGCAACACAAATAATGGTTCATTGTGTGGTGAATACCCATATATGAGTCTCGGTCACCCAACAAAATGTGACAACTCAGGAAGAGGTAGTTGAAATTGTGATGTGCTTGGAAGCTACACCTGGAGGTGCAAAGACATCGACCGAGTTGGTGCAAGTTTAGTTGCAATTGGTCAACCTAACGATAAAACAACAAGATATAGAAAATACTAAAGTCATGTGCGAGCATGTATGGTGTGCTACATGTTTCTCCAAGGTGCATTGCTAAGATGAGTGTCCTATCCTTCCAAATTATGTGGCAACAGATGCATTGAGTCCATTCCCATCTGGATATTCAGAATGGTGCGAGATGTGTAGACAATGGGGCTATGTGCCACCCCACTGTCCCGCATTATATAAATACCAGATGATGACTCACATTCCATTCTGCAATTTCTGTAAATTTGTCATCCATGATGTAAATAGATGTCGCACCCTCTAGTTAATGCAATATAACACCAACGATGCATTATGGATACAAGAGGAATAGAAGGGTGGTGAGTGCGGTGGCGTAGACAGAGGTAGATACCAAGGAGGACCCCAAGGTGCATATGGGAAAGGTTGTGACCGTGAATATGGCAGAGGAGGAGGTAGACCCTCCACATGTTTAAATTTTGGCGAGATTGGTCATGTGTCACTATTTTTCACGAAACCGTGTGTATTCTATGCATATTATTGTACTCCTGAACATGTAACCAAGGATTTTCCTGACTTATTGAAGAAGTGGGAGGACAAGAAGACCAACTGTAACAAGGTGCATGTTGAGCCATGCAAAAACAAAAATAAAAATGAGGAGGTTGACATCTGGGTAGTAGCCTACGAAGGGGCGAAGACATGGGCAAAATTTGAGCATGGTGAAGGCTTGGATAAAAAACCAAATGAAAAAATGAAGAAAGCACCTCATCCCCCTCCAAAGTTTGATGTTTCTCAACCAAATCAGTTTATGCGCAATGCACAGATTTCACTTGAAGAGGAAAGAGCATGTGAGGAGGTGCAATGCATGACTCAAAGGTCTCTTGAAGAGGAATTGATCCGGGAGGAAGTAAAGAGGGAGACACAAAGGTCATTAAAATAATCTCGGATTCATGAAGAGGTGAAGTGGGCGACACATAGGTCACTGGAAAAATATCGTGCATGTGAGGAATTGCACTGTGTAACACAAATATCTTTGGAGGAGGTTTGGGTGCACAATGAAATACAACAAATGACCCAAATATCGATAGAGGAAGCACGCAGGAAGAATACACCGTGACGCATTGAGAAAAAAACATATGAAGAATAGCGCCAAGAGAAGTTGCAACACACAACATGCACAGAAGCCTTGTGCAAACTAGGTCACATGGTAGAAGCTGAAGATCAACTCAATTCCTTCTTACACTATTGTTTATGATTTCTTAAAGATCCAGAAGCTGCAAGTAAGTTGACCCATATGTTAGCTACTTGCATCAAAGAACAAGGAGAGGAGACCACCATATCTTCTCTACTGCCACAAAGGGATGTATGCTAGGTAAACAAGAAAAAGTGCATTGGCCAAGAATTTAAGATGAAAACAAAGCTTGGTGGGTATGACATGGATGGATTCATGTTGGATCTGGGATCCAACGTGAACATTTTACCTAATAAATATTAGGAAGTTATGGGTAAGCCTAATTTGGCCTAGTCACCCATCCAGCTCCGATTGGCCAATCAATACAAGATGTACCCCATCGACTGGATGGAGCAAGTAGAAGTGAACATAGAAGGAGTGAAAACAAAGGTTGACTTTGCAAACATCGAAATCATAGACGATTTTGATCCAAATCCTGCATTACTAGGGATTGACTAGGCCCTTGACAATATTGCGGTGTTAAATTTGAAGAAGAGGAAAATTTCCTTTGAAACTAACACCTTACGCATGGCCGCATCATTGGATCCTTATGAAGGAGATAGGTACAATGAGTCTGTAGATGAGGATGCACAAAGATTGGTCATTGAAATATTTACATAGTCATGGGTTGCAAGGAGAACTACATCAACCCCACAACAGATGGTGAATTGAGCTGAAGGAGTGTCAAATCTTATGATATATATTTTGAGGATGCCATGGATAGGTGGCAGAATAAGTTATATGAAATATCGACAAGAAGGTGCACACATATCTTTGCTGAAGAGTGTATGGAAGACTTTGGCTCCTATCAGTATGATGGGTTGGAGCCAGTGGACACATTGATTGCATGGATATAGAACATTCCCGAGTACCAGAGGCCTCGCGCACTTGACTTAGTACTGATAGGGATTCCTGCATGATGGTGGGTTGCGCACTACCAACCTTACTGCGAATGGGTAACCATAAAAGATGACATGCGTGAAATATTCTGAACTAGGGAAATTGTCCCTCACATCACATTTCTTTGCGAAAGAGGATGGCTAGCCAAGAAATGGAGCAAGGCACGTTGTAAATACTTAAATCTCAAACATGCACGCCCACACCTACCCCCTGTACCAACCATCCCAAGGTTATTTGTGGAACTAAAATAAAAAATACATGCACTTACTCTAGAAAGAACTGCCCAATTCATCAACCTCGAATAATGCTTCATAGAAATCCCACACTTCCCCCCCAATCTCATGGAGCTAGAAGATGAGATAAATAAAAGCATTGATGAGATCCTTCATCAATGGATACTGCAAGAATCAAACAGACCTGATGAAAAGTCCTCGAGGTAAAAATTACTTGAAAGAATCAGCATGGGGCCACGTTGCAACCCACTAGGGGCTGCTACAATCAAATAACCTAAAATCTCGACTCAAGCTAGGGTGGGAAAAAAAAATGCACTACGCCCCCAACAAATAAAACTCGTGTATGTGTTGCGCATTCCACAATATTGTTACTAAGTACAAACTACTAGCGACAACATATTTCAGCAACAATCAACTAATACTCTTGATCAAGATGTCAGGAATTTCCAGGCATCATTGGTAATAGATCATTAGCTAGTCCACTATCAAAAGGACAATCGACCTGATTTCATATTTATGCAACCATCGATTTCACCACTTAGCGAGAAGTTTTATGTTCCAAGCCTAATCACCAACTCTCATCCAACTTCATTCACACATGCAGGAAGGATCGCGGGAAAATATTCTTACATCCCCATAATATGTAAGCATGGTCGACTCTATAAAATAAGTACAATGTTCGGGCTCTGATGACCAATTCACACGAGTCTCAGATGGAATTTTTGGTGGATGTGCTCATTGAAAGGGTAAGGCAATCTACTACTAGAAGATTCCAAAATTTATGGGGATGAAATCTTTTATGACACCTCATTTAGCAAGGCATATCCTCAGTATGACAAATAGGCATAGGGATCCCTCTAGTTGCACCATTCCACCGCCATATTCTAAGTAGTATATACTCCATCACCTCCACTGGACTCATCTTTCTCACCCCCTTGCCTCCCTTGTCTCCATGTTATAAATACCTAATCTCCCCTAAATTCCTTGAAGAAATTATCCACATCTTGGTCCCAATATTTGTTGCATGTCACCCCCAGTGTCTTCTTCCCATCATTCACTACTATAATTGTCCAATTTCGTGAACATCTCGGGACCTGTGCTTACCCACCTAACTAATCCCCTCTCATTCCCACACTAAGGTTATTCCTCATCTTAAAATTATATCAACAAGTTTTATGTAGAGCCTCTACTCTACTGAATTTCCCGCTTCCCCACTCATAAGTTTCTCCATGCTTCATCCCCTTTGATGATAGGGAGAGCCCCTACATTCAACCCATACCTCACATCATCACCTTTTCATATATGAAGGGACCTCTTCTTTTATCATAGATCCACCTCCTTCGCCCATGCCTCTGGGGCTTGCGTATATTTACACACCTGTTGTTGGGCCCCCTTCTCTCACTTCTTGCCATATATCTGCATCCCTCCTCTAGTATAATGACCAGGTAAACTAGATCATCTTGGCCGTCCTAGAATCAAAAGATAGGAAGAGAATGATACTCTCTTTGGATGACGCCTTACTTCTTTTTCAGTGCTCGATGTTTGGTGGCAGGCCTTAAGAAAATCTCTTATTCCCCTCCATAGACACCAGCGAAGGTTCTGGAGGGAGCATCTGGACGCATGCACTCCAACTCCATCTTTCACCATGTGGCCTGCACCATTCATTCACGTACATGAGTCAAGTTACCACTACAACCTACATTGATGATTTTCTTTTACTTAGGACCACCTGTCAGCACAACTTGTTTTATTGAACGATGACTTTCTCTTACTCCAACTGTCCACCTTCAAGATTTCAACAGTTAGCTCGAGGATGAGCTAGATAATAGTGGTGGGAGCTTGTTATTGCAAAAATTGTAGCTTGGGAAAGCCCAAACCAAACCACAAAGGTGTGACAACTGTGGGATTTTTTACCCACTATCACCTTAGATAAACACTCCCCTCACTTTAGTGATGAGAAAATCACCACAAGGGGGGAGTCTCGGGTGACCCTAGGGGGAATTGAGATGGAAAGTGAAAGGATATGAGAGGTTCCTCTATAGGTCAAGATCAAATATGGAAAGGAGGCTTGAGAAAGACTCTTGTGAGAAGGTAATTGGTTGCAAAATGTGGGGTAAATGTAAAACAATTTTAACCCTACCCAGAACAAGAAAATATATAGCAAATGAAACCTCAAAAACCAACGAGGATTCAACAAGAAACCTTGTTGTCTGAAATTGCAGCAGTATGAAAATATATATATCAACAACAAATGATAATAAGAGCTAGAAATTTAACCACCAAAATCAAGTACAAGATGTTGGAAACAAAGCTAGCAACAACTAGATAAAATTCCAATGATTAAATCAAGACTTTGATGGTGATTAGGGGAATGTTAGTTAGTTTTATCAACAATATTTGTAACAGCGTTATGGATGTAGAAAAAAATTTCTACAACAGAAAATTATAGCCACTAGAATCAACAAGTAAACGACCCAAAATATAGCTAACAACTAGTAAATTAATTATGTTAGCTCTCAAGTGACTTTTAGTGGTAGAAAAGTCAGTATTCAATGAGATAAATATGAGTTTCCTGCAGCCCTATTGGCTGTAGCATTAATTTTATAACAGAAATGATATCACTTGGCCAGTCAATACACCCCTAGGGCACAAGAAAGCTTACAACATGTAGAATTAAATCCAACTTGATCAATTGCAATATCTCAAGAAATAACGTATACTAATGCATGAATATTCAATATCCAATGCAAGTAGATTAGTGCCTTATCTATTGGGTTAAGGAGTCTCTTGTATATGAGATAGGGTTTATTACTTCTCTAGGGGTGTAATCATTTTTACTCCCTAGATAAAACAAACCGTAGCAAGGTAAATCTACAAGGGTGTAAGCTCTTTTACTCCTTGTAGCAACCTTTGCAAAATAAGCTTTTTTTAATCACAACAAGATAGGTCTTGATGGAGGGTGTATTCCCTTATAATCCTCTAAGGGTTTAGACAAATTAACCTTGAAACAATAAGAAACAATATAATTATGTAGAAATTTCTTATCAATTCCAAGAGATAGCATGAAAACCCTTCTTTATCAAGAACATTCCATCAAATCACCAAGAAACTAAGCATCAAGAGATAGTTCTTGTTGGAGTTACTTCACACATACCTAGGATTTATTTTTCCTAAGGTTTTTCCTTGTTTATTAGTAATTATTCAATATCTTATATTTTAGGAAGAATATTCCTCTAGGGCTAATATTCTCTTATGTTTTCACTTCAGTTTGATCAGTTGAATGGAGTATAATTGCTACATTGGGATTGTCACCATGCAGCATTGGGATCATCACCAGCTAATGCGCATTGTCCTTTGGATAATCACCATACTAGCACATTACTCATGATTCCCCGATCTCCTCCTCACTTCACTATGTTTCAATCAGTTAACTGAAGACTGATAGACTAGTTAACTCAGACTAGGTGGCAGTTCACTCCCGTAACTTCCTGAGAGAATAGACTAGGTGGAAGTTTACTCCCGTAACTACTAGTGTGTGTCCATATCACTCTAGACCACCACTATGGTGCATTAGTTACTCATGTATCCTATATATATTGTAAATTATTCACTCTTTGAATGTGGAATACAGTTAATGAGAATTCTTCCATTATTTTCTCTCTTGCTTCTTCTTTCTCAATTTCTCTCTGCAAACATGTGTGGTATTTTTTAGCTAGATATATTCTATGAAGGTTCAACACATTTACATGCTATAAGAGCTGACAGACTGCTAAGAAAAAGCTACACCAAATTATTTTTGCAGGTACTGAAGATTGAAGAACATAGAAAAGATGGATTATTCACTGACAATACTTCTCATGCCTCATAACTATTTGGATTGGAAGCCAAAAATTCTCCTTCTACTAAGATGCAGAGGCTTGTACAAAATAACTATGGCAATGGAAGTAGAGCCTCATTCCACCGATGAGAAAAATGATTTTCTCAATAGACAATATATGGCCATAGGATGTATCCTCTGGTTTATTTCTCCTGAAATTCTCCATCAAGTATATGATGACTCACAAGAATCAACTCCAAATGAATTATGGACCAGATTGAACGTTTTTCTAGCTAGATCTATTATGTACAGGTTCAACAAATTTACAGTGCTAGACTTCCTTCCAATAGACAAACTTCCTTCCAATAGATAAGTAAAAAGCATCCACAATACACCAATAGAGAGATAGAGCGATTTTCCCAAATAGGGCGAAAATTTCAGCCAAGAGAGTAATTATCAAAACCATGATGATAAAATGAGAGGGAGATGACCTTTATTTATAAAAGGTCATCTAACCCTAATTTTCCACTTTAATTTGTCAACAACAAAATAAAATAGGGCCAACCTTCTAATTTTTCTTTTCACTTTTATAAAAATGAAATAATGTTAAATTAAATGCCCATAAGGGGTGACGTCATGCGCTAAAGGGTGACGTTAAGCCTCCAAGAGAGACATTGAGCCTCTAGGTGGAAAACATTGGGCCTACAAAGGCCATGTGTCACATTTTCATGTGCTAGGGTGACAAGAAAACCGTCTCTCTCCATCAAATCCATCACATCACCATCAAATCTCATCAAGACCCCATCAAGAAAAGTGATGTCAATGGCTAGGGTATGATGTCCTAGGCTTCCCAAGGCCAACGTTGAAGTCCAAGGGGCCACGATGTGATCAGATCATGTTGTCCAAGTGCCTCCAAAGGAAATTCTCATCTTCCCAAGTGTGTAATGAGAGGGGGCACATCATCCAACCTATGGGGTTCAAGCCCCTATGAAGGTCCAAGTAACCTTGTGCCTCCACGAAAAAAAACTTTCACCTGGAAATTTTCTGTAAAGACAAACAAGTGCACCCTCCAAGGGTCGATAATTCACATGTATCATGCCAAGTAAGACATATTTAATAAAATAACCACCCAAACTTCTGTATCAAATCCCCCCTTTTCCAAATAAATAAATGCTCAAAGACCTTATACAAGTTTCCAAATTTAAGTATGAGAGGGTTGTCATGGTGCCCTATTAGGTAGATCATTCCCTAAGTCAAGAAGTGTTTCCCAAGAGGACTCTCTCTAAGTCATGTGAAAGAGTATGAGGTGTATGGGGGTATTAATTTTGGGCATGGGTTTTTTTGACATACAAGGGCTCATATTGTCTCATTTATGGGTGCCCTTGTAGAGGGTGTGTTGCATCCTCGTTTTCAATGCCACCTTTTTCCAAGCCCTTTCTTTGACATTAATTGATTAAGGTACAAACATTGAGTACTATATGCAAGGGAAATTAAAGAGTACCACAATGCCACTTGAATCTAGGAACACATTGAGTTCCATGTGAAAGGAAACACCGCAAATGAATTCCTTCAATGAGTGGGACATTTATTAATTATGTGTTTTATTTTACAGGTCCTTGATTTTTATGGAGAAACATTTCATTTCTCTCAGGACCCTATGGAGAGCATCTAGAGGATAATGTTTTTCTTTTATCTTTTTCCAGCTATAATCCCTTTGGGCCTTTAGCCTCTTCTTCCCATGAAATGAGGTACAATCCCTTCTTAGGTCCATAATGCCCAAAAACCCAAAAGGTGAGGAGACAAATGGGAAGAAGTGTGGAAAATGATAAGTATGCACAAGAATGGTATGATGACCCTTCAAGGAGACCTCCTAGTAGCAACCCTTTTCCCTAGGGTGACCCACTTTCTAGGAAAACATGTCAACCACCAAGGTGAAATGAGGCAAAAGGCATAATATCCAAGAAAAAAATTTCAAAATCAAGAAAGGACCCTTTGCAACATGTTCAAATGCTTCAATTATTAAAATGACACTTACCATGGTACCAAACTTGTTACCTCATGAAGCAAGACTTGTTTTCCTCTATGGGACAAGCTAATGTGGTGGAAATTATTGTTGCTAATCAATGGTGATGTGTGGTGAGAGGAGGAGCTATGTCTGTTGATTTGGCTCTCAGCACTCCATGTCTACAACCTGCGGGCCTTGAGACATCATCTCCTTAGATACCCCTAGAAATGGGGGGTAACAGGGCCTGTTGGAACCCAAAGTTTTGGGTTCAGTTTTTCATGCAAACACAAATGGAGTTGTGTGTGCTCATTCCATAGTTTTTCATGTGCCTAAGGAAATGCGCGAAGTATGACATAGAGTGTGCATTAGATCGATTTTTGCAGTTACATGCCATGCTTAAATACTACCAAGTACACGTTGGCCCGAGTTTTATCAATTGTGTCGAAAAATAAGAAGATTCCTACTCAAATAAAGAAAGGAATCATAGGGTAATATCCATGAATGATTACTTCCACAAGCATACAAAGATGTGTGAAGGCCAGATAATGATTTGGCCAGGAATTTAATATTTCCCTTGATGCAGGAAGTCTACATAGAGTCCTGGAAGACACCATAAGCGGGCGAGGTAGTTTTATCAGACCAGTGAGTGGAGCAGAGCAGAAAGAGACAACGCTCCCTGGCAGAGAAAGCTATAAAAGGAAGCTCTAACATCAGAAACAAAGCTATTTGTTTTAGTGAGTTTATTGAGTCTCTAGTATTGATATCACTTTGAGCCCATTGTAATGTTGTAATGCTTTGAATATAATTATGTGTCTATTATATGTATGGGTTTTGAGCAAGGGAACATGGAGCAACATGTCGTAATTATAAGGTTTTATATAGAAAATATATGAAGTTATATGGTTGTCATATGTATATGTCCTATGCAATGTATATCTATGATTTGATGAAACACTTTGAGTAATAAAGAGATGGAAGTTTTGATCCATTGTGTGTCTTTTATGTATGAGTTGATTATGTTTGTCTATTGTTTTAACTCTTAGTCCTGATAGTTATCATACATGAGCTGCATGGATGCCAATCCTAGTGGATTTCTACATGTTTATCCTTCATCTTTGTCACAAGACCTTATGGTCTTTGTGATCCTCTCTGCATCTCGGTGAGACCTTCCTTGGACTTGGCCGAGGATTGATATTCCAGTGCTTTGGGCTTTTTGTTAGACAACTCTAGACGAACCCTCAGTCTAAAACTCCCCAAAGTTAAGAAAGATGGGATGTGCGCAAGTGTGGACCAAAAATTCCCAGCATCTATGTATCCATACTAATTCCTTTCTTGCATGAGTGGCTGTCATGTATTCAACTTATGTAGTTGAGATTGCCACTACAGCTTGTCTTTTGCTCATCCAACTGATTTCTCCTCCAAATAGGTTAAACACATACCCACTTGTAGATATTCGGTGATCTAGATCTCCAACCCTTTCTACATCAACAAACCCATGTATGTCCAACACTTTGTCTAATCCTTGTCTTCCTTGGTAACAAATCCATAACTAATAGTTCCACACAAATACCTAAAAAACCTATTTATTATTTTCCACTGCTCCTTCCCTGGTTTTGACATCTACCTGATCAAAACTCCTATTGCATGTGCAATGTTTGTTCTAGTACAAACTCATTGCATACATAAAAAATCCAACCACACTAGCATACAAAACATGGGACATGTCCTCTTCCTCTTCCTGTATCTTAGGATACTTCTCTACAAATAAATTTACACCTACAAGAATAGGAATTTTGACTCATTTACACCCATGCATATTAAACCTATATAATATTGTCTTGACATATTTTCTCTAATTCAACTAGAGTTTCATGTTTGCACGATCTTTTTTAATCTCCATTCCCATAATGAAATTAATAGCATTGGGATCCTTCATGTAAAATTTGGAAGATAGTTGTGATTTGACCTCATTAATAACATCCATGTTATTTGCTACAAGAAACATGTCATCGAAATACAACACTACATAAATGAAGTGATCACCAACCTGCTTGGAACATACACACTAATCAACTATGCTTCTCACAAATCCCATTCCAAGGAGGTATGTGTCAAAATTTTGGTATCACATCCTAAGTGATTGCTTCAAACCATATAGTGACTTCTTTAGCTTATATACCAACTCTTTCATTCCCTTCATTGCAAAACATTTTGTTTGCTTCATGTAGATTTATTCTTCCAAATCCTCATGTGGGAATGTTGTCTTCACATCCATCTATTCTACTTCAAAATAAACAGTAGAAGCAACAAATAAAAACAATCTAATAGAACTTAACTCAGAATCAGGAGAAAAAATTTCACCAAAGTAAATTCCTTCTACTTGGGAGTAACATTTTGCTACTAACCGAGATTTGTATTTCTCCACTTTGCCTTTTGCATTCAACTCCTCCTTAAACACCCATTTGTTTCCTATGGTGTTTATTCCACTTTAAAACTCAACTAGATCCCAAGCCTCATTCTTATGGACCAAGGAATCCATCTCTTCAACCATGGCCTTCTTCTAAATTTTACTATCCTCTAAATTCACTGCTTCCCTGATAGTTCTAGGATCATCATCAATGATAGATAAAGAAAAATTAGCACAAAAATCAGGTCGACTATACCTTTTTGGTTTCCTTCTTTCCCTCATTGGTCTCCTCAATACTAGAGTATGAGTTTCTTCTTCTTTTGATTCATCTTCTTTAGTTGATTCAAATTTTATCTCATCCAACTCAAACTCAATTTTCTCAAGTTCTTCTTTCCTTGGTAGGAATTCATGTTTGGGAACATCTTTAACCTCTCTAAAAACAACATCCCAACTGTAAACAACCTCCGTAGTTTATGGTTTCCAAAGCTTATAACCTTTCATACCATATTTATAACCAATAAAGATAAACTTTTCACCTTTATTATCCACCTTACTCCTATTTTTCTTTGGAACAAGTACATAAGCATCACAACCAAAAATTATGAGATGTTCAAGAGATGGTTTCTTACCATTCCATACCTCATGCAAATTTTTTTCCACCAATGTTGATGAGGATGATTTATTTACTAGGTAACATGCAGTACCCACTAACTCTGCCTAGAATTATTTTCTTAATCCAACACCATTGAGCATGCTCCTTTCTTTTTCCATCAATTTCTTGTTCATCCTTTCTGCAACCCATTCTGTGTAGGCATGTATGGAGTAGTCTTATTCCTTTCTTTACCACACTACTTATAGAACTCTATGAATTAATTCCCAAAGAATTCTTCACCATTATCTGTCGTCAACTCCTTTATTTTCTTCTCTATCTGATTTTCTACTAGATCCTTAAACTCTTTGAATTTATCAAATACCTCATATTTCTTCCTAAAAAAATAAATCCATCTGTCCCTTGAGAAATCATCTATGAATGAAACATAATACACATATTTACCTAGTGATGGAACATGCATAGGTTCAAACACATCATTGTGCATCAACTCTAAGATCCCCTTTTCTCTTGTAGCACCAGATAGGAATCTTACTCGATTATGTTTACCATATATGAAATGTTCAAAGAAATCAAAATCCAGGGTACAATTAGACATACCTTCAACCATACCTTTATTGTGTAGTGTTCATAGGACCTTTTCTCCAATATGCCCCACTTTTTGATGCAACAACATTTTCTTCTTTCTAGAGATAGTATGGATCCTATCTTCTTTATTTCTCTAATAGAGGAAAATAAAACTATTATACCCATTAGTATAAGTGATTCCCAATAACTTGTACAAATTTCCACATTGAACTCCCCTCATCAACACCATTTCTCCTTTTACCATCTTGCAAGTGCCCTTTCCCAATAAATTATCCACACCTACATCATCTAACTTACTTACAGATATTAGGCTCCTGGATAGACATGGAATGTGTAGAACTCTGGGGAGAGTTCTATTCCTTCCATATTTCAGCAACATCTTAACTCTTCCACATCCCATGATTTTGGCTATAAAGTCATCTCTTAGAAAGACATCACCACCATTGTACTTTTCATATTCAAAAAACCACTCCATATGAGGAGTCATATGAAATGAAGCACCTGAGTCGATCAACCATACATCACGATATGCATGTGTACCTGTAGATTATAGGTAAACATCACCTTCTTCTTCTATGGTTGTTTTCTCCTCTATGGAAGAGGGATCAACAAATCCCTTTTCTTTATCAACATTCTTAGACCTACAATTTTTCTTATAATGCCAAAATTTACCACTTTTCTAACATTTCCTCAAATATTTTCCTAGGGATTTATATCTCCCCCCCCCACCAAAGACTTATTTTTATTCCTATCTTAGGGATGACCTCTTACAAATAAAGCATTTGTGCTATGACTATCCATAATTTTTTGTCTCATCTCTTTTGATAACACAGATGAAAATACATCCTCATAATTCAATGCAGATTGAGTGGTACTACCAATTACTACAACCATGTTATCCTGGGAGTCTGGCAAAGAACATAACAAAGTAATACACTTATCTTATTTTTCAATAATAATATTAACAAAGACAACTTGACTTACTAGAGTATTGAAATAATTTATATGCTCTGTCACATAATCCCCATCTTCCATCCTAAGATGAAACAACTTCTTTCGAAGAAACAACTTGTTTATTAGGGACTTTGACTGATAAAAATTCCCCAAATTTTCCCATAGTTCCTTGGTTGTATATTGTCCCAACACATTCAGTAACATCGAGTCTTCCACTAATATTTGAATCGTACTCCTTGCTCATCTATCTATATTCTCCCAATATTCTTTTGACATACCAGTAGATTGAGTACTAGTAGTTTGTGTACCAATATATTGTGTAGTAGTAAGTTGTGTACTAGTAGGTTGTGAACCAAGATCCAAAATGATCCATTGTTCTTTGTCTACAAGAAGGTCCTCCATATTGACCTTCTGTAGCTCAAATATTTTATTGTTAAATTTCTCAATCTCAATTCTAGAACTTCTCACCATTTTCTTTCAACACATGCATCACCACTACAAAGCTCCCATTAAACCCAATTTTATCATAGACCCAAGATAAACTTGATCTATCAAGAGTGAGCCAAACCCTCAGTAATAAAGGTGTCCCCCTATAGCCAAAAAAATGCTCTGATACCACATGTAAGTTTTAAACCTGTGAAGTAGAGAAATGCATATACATTCTTAAGCAAAACATAGATTAATCAATGGATCATACACATAGTACACAATGATTTATGCTGGAAAACCTTAACCAAGAGAAAACTAGCCTTCCTTGGTGCTGCACCTCTAAAATTTTCATTGTATTAATTTCACCATTGAAAATACAATATATACAATATTTTACGTATTCCAAAACTACCAAAACCATAATCCATTAATCCATGATTAATTTAGAAAATCACTAAAAATGTGCAAACCACTAAAATATCAAAAACTGCCCCGATCCCTATTGGCTTTAAGATCGTTAGACATTGTCATCAAATTTGATGCCCCCCCCCCCTCCAAACACACATGTAAGGAA